>JARQOC010000003.1:237539230-237658903 GCA_033576535.1 Allobates femoralis
CTGTGCTGCCACTTGCCCCTGTGCTGGCACACATGCCCCTGTGCCTGCACTCACCCCCCTGTGCTGGATATGCCCCCCATCACTGTTTATGGCCCCCCTGCTGGTGTGCACACAATAAAATAAAAAAGTTACTCACCTTCCGACGATTGCTCTGTCCTCCAGCTGAGCGGTGACTTCCTGCTTCGGCACCAGCCATTGGATCATGTGATCAGGGCGCACAGTGATGACATCACTGTGCTGTGCCGATCATGTGACCAGATGCCGTCAGAGATACAGGAAATCACCACTCAGCAGGAGGACAGAGCGATCGTCGGAAGGTGAGTAACGTTTTTTTATTTTATTGCTTGTGCGCCAGTAGGGGGGCCATAAACAGTGATGGTGGCCATATCCAGCACATGGGGGGGTGAATGCAGGCACACCTAATATGTGCTGCACCCCTATCCAGATCTTGGCGCTAGTTTCAGCACCAAGGTGATGGACAGCGGGTGCAGTGCATATTACAGTTGGCTAATGAGCAGGAGCATGTGACCTCCCGCTGCCTCCTGCAGCCCACAGCCAGCCTCCTCCAGCCCCCGGACATGCTCCAGAGCAGTCTCCACTCTCCCCTGCAGTATCTACCATACATTTGGATTATAAGATGCACCCTACACTTTTCCCCAAAATTTGAAGGAACAAAAGTGCGTCTTATAATCCGAAAAATATGGTAAATGACGGTATATAGTTAAATATTAGTGCAGCAATGTAGGCGCATTGCTAAAGAATGTGAAGGTGAGCAACTTATAATTTTCTATTCGTGCAGCACCAACTCACAATTTTTGTATGGAAAACCACTTTAAGAGTGAGCGTACACAATATCTTTATGTAATTAATCAGCATTTTTCAATTTTTAATCAATTAATGGGGATCCCTAATATGGTCATGTAAAATGGGCTGAGTCCAAGTGTCTTTTCACACAGCCCATATGTGCCTCACAGAAACTCATTTTTGGCCTCATTCAGTTCCATATACCATTTTGGGTGGGGTGAAAAGATATTTGGGCCATTCAAGGGGGCATCAACATGTTCACCTACTTATCATGGGCTTGTCACCAAGTCTTTTAATAGATGTTCTTCACAGGGCAGAGCAGTGAGCTAGACTATATTTTAGTTTGCAGTCAGTAGGCTGTATAAGGCTGTGGTCACAGTACCATTTTTCACATGCGTTTTTGGAGACCTGCGTTTTCAAAAACGCATGTAAAAAACGCACCCATAGGCCCCCATGTTAAAAAACGCATGCCCTAATAGCCAAAAAGCATGTGTGACAGTCCCATGCGTTTTTGGAGCATATCCAAAAACGCATGCGTTTTTCAAAACGCTCCAAAAAATGCTACAAGCACTATTTTTAGGTGCAGATTCAAAAACGCTCCCAAAAACGCAGGGAGCCATCACACACCTTACAAAAGTCATGCTGACATGAAAAAAAGCATGAGTTTTGTTAAATCAATAAAAAAAACGCATGGCAACTGTGACCACAGCCTAACTCGGACAATGATTGCATCACAGTTCACAGACTGACAGCGGCTCTTCATACCCGAGTATGACAGCATGTTTTCTGTCTTGCTCTGGTCAGGAGAACCACAGGCCACTCCAGCACGGCATTGAGATTCTTGTCCGAGTTATGTGGGTGTCTCACTGTGCCGTTGCAAACAGGCTCACAGACTGCGGGGAGAGAAGGTAGACAGGCAAGCACACTGTTGAAGCATACATACCATGCAACACAAAATGTGCATCTGTCCTGAGTTCAAGGGGCAGGTCTTCGAAAGTCAGGTGCACACTGAATCCTAGAACCATTGTAAACCTGCTGCTTATTGCATTTGAACTCTGCCAACTTGGCTGTCTTTGCCCTTGTCCTTGTCTTTGGCTATGTGCACCCGGGGCATTTTTCTATGCATTTTTTAGTGCAGATTTGTCAAGAATCTGTATGCCTGCAAAGTCTACAAAGTCTGTAAGCATTCTGAAGTGCTGTGCACAAGTTGCTTATTTTTTCCTTGCAAATGTGGTGCAGAAAATAATCTGCAGCATGTCAGTAGTTGGTGCAGACTAGCCAGCATTTTTCAGCCCTTCCAGCCCTTCCAGCCATTGATTTTCATTAAGAAAAATGCAGGGCAAAAACGCACACCAAAATGCACCAAATCCACATTGCATTTATGGTGCATTTTTCTGCATCATGAGCACATACCCATTGTCTTTACACATCCCCCTTCACTCAAGTCTGTTTTGACCTTCATGAGCGGGCCAATTTTTTCAGTTCTGACCAGGGTCACTTTATGAGGTAATAACTTTGAGGGTACCATCACACCTGGACATGTCGCCGGTGATTCCACAGGCGACGCACGTGCGCGTGCACATTTTTGCGTGTCGCCCAAGGTCGCTGTCACCCATTTACACAGGGCAACAACTCAGGCGACGCTCAGGCCTGACCGGTCGTTGGTCGCCGCTTCTGCGTCACACAGGGCAACCGCACTAGCGACGTGGGCGATGTTTTGGCCCGTGTCTCGAAGGTAGGCATTCACATTATGTTTGGTGACGCCTCAAAGACGTGTGATTGGTTGCAAAAACAAACCAATGACTGTGTCCGCAGGACAGCCTGCTTGTGGAGACGCGGATGGGTGTGGTGCTGGTGACACCAGTAATCCCTGGTGTCACATATATCTATTAAAATAAGGAGCTCAGGCTCTCCCCACACTGCAGCTCGCCTGGGGTGCCGCCATTTTCCTATTCTGCAGGGAAAGCAGCAGGAAGGAGGCGCCAAAAGATTGACAACGTTCTGGCGAATGAACGCACGGGAGAGATGTCACATGTTGATGGGGGCCCAGAGGCGCTGCAAAAGCCACAGGATTCACTGTATGCTTTTGTGACATGTAATACAGGAAGGCTGCCACTACAGTGCTCATGCAGACATTAGTTGGGATGTAATAGCAATTGCGTTTCTGTTAACACACATTTGTGGCACATCTATGCACTTTTGAACACAGCTGCAAACACAGAGGCGACATCAATGCACTAGTGTACATTATGTACGCTCCTGGGTAATACACCTTTGGACGCACACATCCTCAAATATGGCGCCGAGGAACAAGACAACCAATCGGAACGCTCGAGCTGCCACCAATCCACACAGACCGCCAGAGCTAGTAAATACGCCCTGAAACGCCTACCGGGATGGTGTAGACGATGTGTGCTGTCGCCTTTGACATCGCTCATGAGATGTTACACAGGGCGATCAGCACACATCGCCCAAGAATGGTCGCCTGGTTTCAGAGCTCTGATGTGAAACCAGGCGACCGCTCAGACGTGTCGCCATCGTCCGTTTACATTAGGCGACGCATTGGCGATGTCGTCGGCGACAGGCCACGCCTCAGCGTCACCTGTGGAATCGCCGGCGATATGTCCAGGTGTGACGGTACCCTAAAGGCCACATCACACGCTTCAATCTTGTGAACGATGTTGTTAGCGATCTCATGCACGCGCGATCACTAACAACATCGTTTTGTTCGCTGGTGAGCTGTCACACAGGCAGACTCACCAGCGATCAGTGACCAGCGAGAACGCTGGTAACCAAGGTACACATCGGGTTACTAAGCACCATCTCCCAGCATAGGCTGTGCCACTGGAAGATCGTTCATCTCAGTGTCACACAGCATGATCCTGCAGCCTGAAGGATCGTTCATCGCCTGATTTGAGAACATGTTAACAAATCTTGGATGAATGATCCAATAAGGTACTGTTACACACAGAGATATCTGTGCAGACATTGCTTGCAACCCACTGGTTGCAGTGAAATCATAGACACATTGTTCCATTTTGTACACGGCAACAAAATGGAACAATGTGTCCATGATTTCACTGCAACCAGTCAGTTGCACGCAATGTCTGTGCAGATATATCTGTGTGTAACGGTACCTTAATGGATCGTTCAATTTGGCTGGTGACATCGCGGTGTTACACGCTTACGATGTCATTCACAACATCGTTTGTGCATCACCACACACGTGACTTTTGAACGATATCGTGAATGATATTGAAGCGTGTGACGTGGCCTTAAAATGTTTCAATCAATTACAGTAATTCAGAGATTTTTATTTTTTAAATATTGTACTTCAATTTAGTGGTAAATTTAGGTAAGTTTTGGAGTTTTTTTTTTTTTTTAAATGTCAGAAAGTTGGCCGAAATTGTGAAAATTTTGCAGTTTTCAAACTTTGAATTTTTATGCCCTTAAACCACAGAGTTACGGTATATCACAGAAAAATGTTAATAATTAACATTTCCCACATGTGTACTTAACATCAGCATCATTTTTGAAACATAATTTTTTTTTGTCAGGAAGCTATAATGGGTAAAAGTTTATCAGCAGTTTCTCATGTTTCCAATAAAATTTACAAAACCATTTTTTAAAGGGACCACATCACATTGCAGGGAGTTTGAGTAACCTATGTGATAAAAAAAAATACCCAAAAGTGACATCATTCTAAAAACTGCACGCCTCAAACTGCTCAAACCACATCAAATAAGTTCATAAACCCTTCAAGTGCTTTACAGGTTCCAAAGAAATGTGGAAGGAAAAATGCAATTTTAATTTTTCCCATAAAAATGTTACTTTAGCCCTCAATTATGGATTTCACAAGGGTAACAGGAGAAAATGCACCGTACAATTTGGTGTGCAATTTCTCCTGAGGTGAAATAATGTTTCGGCTCACAGCAGGGTTCGAAATGAAATGAGTACTATTTAACGTTTGGAGCGACAAAGTGGCTGGAACAGATAGCAGATGCCAACACGCATTTGCTGAGCCTCTGATGTGCCTACATAGTGGGAACACCTCAGAATCATTCCATTCTAAAAACATAACCCCTCAAGGAATTTATCTAGAGATCTAGAGGTTTCATTAGCACTTTGAACCCACAGGTACTTCAAAAAATTTTATAACATTGAGCCGTTTAAATGAAAAAAAAAAACTTTAACTTCAGATTATTTCATTTTCACAAGGGTAACAGGAGAAAGTAGACCATGCAATTGTGCAATTTCTTCGGAGCACACCAATATCCCATATGTGGTGGAAAACTACTGTTTGGGCGCACAGCAGGGTTTGGAAGACAAGGAATGTCATTTGAGTTTACGAAAGCAAAATAGTCTGCAATCGATTATGGATGCCATGTCACATTTGCAGAGCCCCTGATGCGCCTAAACAGTGGAAACCTCCCACAAGTCACTCAGTTATGAAAATTTGGTTGGAAATATGAGAAACTGCTAATAAACTTTCATCCCTTCTAACTTTCTAACATAAAAACGAGTAATAGGAGAAAAAAAATGGACCTTACAATTTGTTAAATAATTTCTACTGAGTTTGCCAATACCCTATACAGTATGTGGTCAAAAAACTACTTTTGAGGCATAGTGCAAAGCTCAGAAAAGAAGGAGCACCATATTAGAGTTCAGAATTAGTTGGAATGGTTTTGAGGTGCCATGTCACATTGCCAGAGCCCCTGACATGTCAGAAAAGCAGACCCCCCCATTAGTGATGGGCGAATCCTAAATTACTCGGAATCGCTTGACTCTAGCGAGTCCGAGCCCAGGACTCGCTACTCGTTGCGAGTCTAGCGAGTCCAATGTTAATGAATGGGGAAGCGAGTAATAGCGAGTAGTGTGAGATTTACAAATCGCAGATGTGTCTCGGAAGCTTCAGCCTGAAGCAATCCGAGTTTTGCCATTTATTTGCATTGGACTCGTTTACTTTGTAAGTGAAACTCGCACAGATAAGAGAAGAGTCCTGTCTGCTCTGTGCAGCTCCAGGGTCCTAGAGCCCGCCTGCTGCCTGATGTAGCAGTGCTGAGATTGTTCTCAGTCTGCTCATTCCCTGTGTACAGACATGAATGTCTGTGCACAGAGATGATGTAGCAGTGCTGAGATTGTTCTCAGTCTGCTCATTCCCTGTGCATAGACATCTATATCTATACACAGGGGATGTAGCAGAGAGGACATCGCGTTTTGGACTGCGTCGGACGGAAGAGGATTTTTTTAATTAAAGATGGAGTCCCTAATGGCTTTTTTTTTTATTTCTAATAAAAAAATTTCTCTGTGTTGTGTTTTTTTTTAAACAATTTAATAGAAATTCATGGCGGTCATGTCTAATATTGGCGTGACCGCCATAAATTTCGGGCTTAGGGCCAGCTGATAATACAAAGCTGGCCCTAACCTCTATTACCCAGCGTGCCACCGCCACCAGGGCCGCTGGAAGAGCGGGGTTCAGCGCCAGAGGATGGCGCTTCAATGAACGCGCCATCTTCTGGGGCGGCTGCGGGCTGCAATTTGCAGCGGGGGGTGCCCAGAAAGCTTGGGCATCCCTGCGCTGCGGATTCCAGCCCCCAGCTGCTTAGCTGTACCTGGCTAGACATAGAAATTGCGCGGAGCCCCACGCATTTTTTTTACTCCGACTCCGAGACGACTCCGACTCCGAGACGACTCCGACTCCGAGACGACTCCGACTCCGAGACGACTCCGACTCCGACTCCGACTCCGACTCAGAGACGACTCCGACTCCGACTCCGAGACGACTCCGACTCCGAGACGACTCCGACTCCGAGACGACTCCGACTCCGAGACGACTCCGACTCCGAGACGACTCTGACTCCGACTCCGAGACGACTCTGACTCCGACTCCGAGACGACTCTGACTCCGACTCCGAGACGACTCTGACTCCGACTCCGAGACGACTCTGACTCCGACTCCGAGACGACTCCGACTCCGAGACGACTCCGACTCCGAGACGACTCCGACTCCGAGGCGACTCCGACTCCGAGACGACTCCGACTCCGACGCGACTCCGAGGCGACTCCGAGGCGACTCCGACTCTGAGACTCCGACTCTGAGGAGACTCCGACTCTGAGGAGACTCTGACTCTGAGCCTCTGACTCTGAGCCTCTGACTCTGAGCCTCTGACTCTGAAATTCATTAAATAATAAAAAAAAAAATGCGTGGGGCTCCGCGCAATTTCTATGTCTAGCCAGGTACAGCTAAGCAGCTGAGGGCTGGAATCCGCAGCGCAGGGAGGCCCAAGCTTTCTGGGCACCCCCCGCTGCAAATTGCAGCCCGCAGCCGCCCCAGAAGATGGCGCGTTCATTGAAGCGCCATCCTCTGGCGCTGAACCCCGCTCTTCCAGCGGCCCTGGTGGCGGTGGCACGCTGGGTAATAAAGGGGTTAATACCAGCTTTGTTATACAAGCTGGTATTAAGCCCGAGATTCTTAATGTCAGGCCATGTTTGACCCGGCCACTAAGAATCTCCAATAAAGAGTTAAAAAAACACAACACAGAGAATATTTTTTATTTGAAATTAAAAAAAAAGCCATTAGGGACTCCATCTTTAATTAAAAAAATCCTCTTCCGTCCGACGCAGTCCAAAACGCGATGTCCTCTCTGCTACATCCCCTGTGCATAAATATAGATGTCTATGCACAGGGAATGAGCAGACTGAGAACAATCTCAGCACTGCTACATCAGGCAGCAGGCGGGCTCTAGGACCCTGGAGCTGCACAGAGAAGACAGCTGGACTAGGCTCGCAAAGAAACAGCAGTTACTTTGCGAGTTTCCCTGCTATCACTGGCACAGTAGCCAGTGATTACTCGCACGAGTCTAATGCAAACAATGGCAATCCTAGTTTTGTCAGCGTTTCTGACAAAACTAGGATTGATATTGATTTGCATTGGACTCGTGCGAGTAATCACTGGGAAACTCGCAGAGTACCGAGTCCTGCGAGTCCCTTACTACTCGCCGAGTAACGAGTCCTAGCGAGTAGATTCGCCCATCCCTACCCCCATAAGTGACCCCGATTTACAAATTACACCCTTTAATTAATCCATCTAAGGGTGTAGTGAGCATATTGACACCACAGGTGTGTCACAAAATTTTATTCTATTGGGTGGTGAAGAAAAAATAATTACACTTTTACCACTAAAATTTTGTTTTTGCTGGAGATGAGCAAACATTTCCAAACAAGGTTCGCCAATTTCAAATTCGGCATGAACATTGACGATTCGGTTCGTAATCAGAAAACCCAAGCGATATACTGAAATAATTGGAGAACGAGGCTTTGTTCGGGGAAAAGTAAAAAAGGTTTGGGGCCAAAACCCTTGTCAGAAGACCCGGTGACTAAGAAATAAGTTCACACCAATCGGGTCTACCAGTTTCTTGCAACACGGTGAATGTAAGGGAGCTTTAAAATAATTTTTTAAGCTTCCTTGAGTTTGAGTTGTTGGGACACCTGCAGGCTGTGAACCTTTGCAAGAGGGCCAGATATGCCAGCAGCATTGAAGTCAAGGAACCTTAGAAGAGCTTGTAATTTGATTTTTTAGATTTTTTTCAGAGAAAAAAACTCTATTATTGCAGAGGGTCAGCAGCATGGAAGGCCACCTCTTCTACACTTATCTGCTAGCAATTCAGATAAAAATAGCATATGTCCATTTTATGCTTAACATACAGTGGGTACGGAAAGTATTCAGATACCTTTGATACTCTTTGTTTTATTGCAGCCATTGCAGCCATTCGGTAAATTCAAAAGTTTTTTTTTTTTTTTTTTAAATGTCCACTCTGTACACCATCTTGACTGGAAAAAAAAAAACAGAGATGTAGATATTTGTGCAAATTTATTAAATAAAAACTAAAATATCACATGGTCATAATTATTCAGACCTTTGCTCAGTATTTAGTAGAAGCACCCTTTTGGGCTAGTACAGCCATGAGTCTTCTTGGGAGTGATGCAACAAGTTTTTCTCACCTGGATTTGGGGATCCTCTACCATTTTCATTTTTCATTGCAAATTGACTCCAGTTCCGTCAAGTTGGATGGTGAACGTTGGTGGACAGCCATGTTCAGGTCTCTCCAGAGATGCTTAATTGGGTTTACAGTGGGTACGGAAAGTATTCAGACCCCTTTACATTTTTCACTCTTTGTTTCATTGCAGCCATTTAGTAATTTCAAAATAGTTCTTTTTTTTCTCATTAATGTACACTCTGCACCCCATCTTGACTAAAAAAAACAGAAATGTAGAAATGTTTGCAAATTTATCAAAAAAGAAAAACTGAAATATCACATGGTCATAAGTATTCAGACCCTTTGCTCAGATACTCATAATTAAGTCACGTGCTGTCCATTTCCTTGTGATCCTCCTTGAGATGGTTCTACTCCTTCATTGGAGTCCAGCTGTGCTTAATTAAACTGATAAGACTTGATTTGGAAAGGCCCACATCTGTCTATATAAGGGTGCCGTTACACGCAACAATATTGCTGAAAGATATTGTTAGCGATGTCACGTGACCGCTATCGTTTCGACATCGTTAGTGCATTGTCACATGCATGGATATCGTTAATGATGTAAAATTTGGCAACGTGCAAGCTACTTCGAGAAGAACTTAGTGAACGATTTTATAAAGTGGCAGGAATAGGAGAATTGTGAACGACATCGTTCAAAAAGGTGTCACACTGAACGATGTTGCTGGTTGACAGAACGTTAATTGGACGACGAACGATAGATTCGAGGTCAGGATCTCAAATTTTTGGTGATCGATCCAACGATTTGTCGTTTGAAGATCGTATGTTTACACGCAACGATGCACAAACGACATCGTTTGAACGATCTCAAAAGCATGACGTTTCAACGATATCGTAAGCGATATCAAAGCATGTAACAGCACCTTAAGACTTCACAGGTCGCAATGTATGTCAGATCAAATGACAATCATGAAGCCAAAGGAGCTCAGAGACAGAATTGTGGCAAGGCACAAATCTGGCCATGGTTGCAAAAGAATTTCTGCAGTATTCAAGGTTCCTAAGGGCACAGTGGTCTCAATAATTCTTAACTAAAAGAAGTTTGGGACCACTAGAAGTCTTCCTAGACCTTTGCATCCAGACAAACAGCAATCATGGGAGAAGAGCCTTGGTGACAGTGGTAAAGAAGAATCCCAAGATCACTGTGGCTGAGCTCCAGAGATGCAGTAGGGAGATGGGAGAAAGTTCCACAAAGTCAACTATCAGTGCAGCCCTCCACCAGTCGGGCCTTTATGGCAGAGAGGCAGAAGCCTCTCCTCAGTGCAAGACATATGAAAGCCTGCATAGAGTTTGCTAAAAATACATATGAAGGGCTGCCAGACTATGAGAAATAAGATTTATTGGTCTGATGAGAGAAGATAGAACTTTTTTGTGATAATTCTAAGCGGTATGTGTGGAGAAAACCAGGCACTGCTCATCACCTGCCCAATACAATCCTAACAGCGAAACATGGTGATGGCTATGGGGGTGTTTTTCAGCTGCAGGGACAATAATCAATAGTTAATACCCCCAACCACAAGCCCAAGTGTTACCTGTGGCATGCGGAATGGGGTTTATAAATCAAGTGACTTCTGCAGCCCATCCCATGGAGGGATTAATGAGGAGCTAGGCAACAAGATTGGCTAAACAATAATATCCCCTAAGTGGTTGGGTCCCGGAGGTGGAAGAGGCGGGACCCTATAAAAAGGAAAGACATGTCACTGTGGAGGCTAGTGCCATCTCAGGATTGCTGTACAATACAGCAACACAACGTACTGTGTGTCTGCAGTCCGCACGTGACCTGATGGATACACCCCAAGAGATGCCAGTTGTCAAGGAGCTGATTTTCCTCACCACCCCAGGGGCCAAGGGTTCTTTACTGCAACCTGAGCCTTGGGAGATGTCCACATACGTAAACTGGAGTTCGAATGTGCACCCGCATTGGGCCTGATTTGCAGCGAGATGTGTATCCAGTGCTTGTCTCACATGCCTGAAGAGGTCCCACTGTAGCAGAGTTCCGAGTTGGGAGGTTAGCCGTTCCATATGCCAGCCAGGACCTCAGAGGCAGGATCCTGAAGGATCAGTAAATAGAGGAGGATGACAATGAAGTGGTAGTAGTGCCGGAAGTCCCTGTCTCCCTGCTTTCCATAGTATCCCTACCAGAGGGCTTCAATTAAGGGAATGCCACATGGGGCCCCCTATGCCCTCCCAGCAAATATCCCTATAGGCATGAACCACCCCGGGGCCTTGTTATTTCTGGAAGAGATGATGGTCTCAGATGGTCTCACTCGGGAGTGGATTCAGGTGTCTTGTTGTAACCTCTTTCATGAACAATGTACCCAGAATCGGGTGGTGACATTCTTTCAGAGGACAGGGTTTGAGTTCCTAGCCAAAGACAGGACTGGTGATTGGTGCTATTGTGGCGCCCGCTATGCAGGCGTCACAGAGGGGTACTACACCCGTAAAAGAGGTGCAGATACTCCAGCTGCAAGCGGATTATAGGATGGTGGGTGGCACCCAGTAACCAGCTCTCCAACACTAGATTACACAGTGGGAGGTTACCCAGGAGAGAATAAAAACCACCTCTAGGGGGAACAAGAGAGGAGAGTGGAGGAGAGTCTAGTCTTGGGGCTTAGGTCGCTGAGCCTAAGTTCTGGAGGAGAAAGGGCCCCTCGGCTGAGGGACCAGGGAGAGACAGAAGAAGGAGAGAGGAGTAGGAGAAAGGTCTCCCAGGCGCAGACAGTTTACCAGGCACCAAAGCCCACACCTGTGGGATACTATAGGACCACAGAAAATCTAGAGTCCCATGGAGTATCCAATTCTCCCGGGCACCTGAGCAGTCCAAAAGAGGGAACCAGGCACCGCTGAAGGAGCAGGCGGCTAGCCAGCAGAGGGTTACCCAACGGCAGCAAGGGTGAGGGAAGAAAGGAGGTCAGGTGGGCTTCAAGTCACCAGGCTTCACACAACCACTGGGAAGCAGGATAGGAACAGGCGGGAAAGAAGGCACACACCAAGGGTTCCATCATACCACCTGGGATCCACTTGCAGCCACCCGTTAGCTACCTGTTGTAACAACTTATGCTGAATAGTGATGAGCGAGTACTAAAATGCTCGGGTGCTCGAAGCTTGGGCCGAGCATCCCGAGATACTCGTGTACTCGGCCCGAGTAACGAGCCCAATGTTATCCTATGGGAGACACGAGTATTTTTATGAAATGACTGCCGGCTACCTGGAAAAACCCTAAAAATGTCACAAAAGTCTCAGAAGAGTGCTGAAATGACATGGCAACACCATGGGGAAGACCCCTGGAAGCATTTCTCACTCAAAAGTCACAGCTCTGAACAATGTTGTCCGAGTTTCACGCCAATTTTACGGAGTCTCCAGAAAACCTTCCAAAATGACACCAAAATGAATATTTAGGTTGGAAATGTTAAGGGCACATACCCAATAGTGAGATACAGCTGTTGTATGTCACTTTTTGTGATTACATAAAAGATTTTACGTGAAAACATTGTGCGACACTCCGATGACCCTGACAAGAGACGTACATGAAGCCCTGTCTAGAAATAAAGTGCCCATTTTGAGGAACTGGGTCTATTGTAGTATCTTCCTTTGCAAGGGCAGTCAAAAATTGGGAGGTTCACCAATGCCCCTGGATACAGACATGCAGGATGGCCTGTAAACAAGAACTGGGTGTATTTTAGTATAGCCCTTTGGTCAGGGCAGCCAAAAATTGGGAGGCTCCTTTTTGTCCCTGGATAGAGATGTGCAGGAGGGCCTGTAACCCTCAAGTGGGTGTATTTTAGTATAGCCCTTTGGTCAGGGCAGCCAAAAATTGGGAGGTTCAACAATGACCCATGCTTACAGACATGTAGTAGGGCCTGTAACCCTCAAGTGGGTGTATTTTACTATAGCCCTTTGGTCAGGGCAGCCAAAAATTGGGAGGTTCAACAATGACCCATGCTTACAGACATGTAGTAGGGCCTGTAACCCTCAAGTGGGTGTATTTTAGTATAGCCCTTTGGTCAGGGCAGCCAAAAATTGGGAGTTTCAACAATGACCCATGCTTACAGACATGTAGTAGGGCCTGTAACCCTCAAATGGGTGTATTATAGTATAGCCCTTTGGTCAGGGCAGCCAAAAATTGGGAGTTTCAACAATGACCCATGCTTACAGACATGTAGTAGGGCCTGTAACCCTCAAGTGGGTGTATTTTACTATAGCCCTTTGGTCAGGGCAGCCAAAAATGGGAAGTTTCAACAATGACCCATGCTTACAGACATGTAGTAGGGCCTGTAACCCTCAAGTGGGTGTATTATAGTATAGCCCTTTGGTCAGGGCAGGCAAAAATTGGGAGTTTCAACAATGACCCATGATTACAGACATGTAGTAGGGCCTGTAACCCTCAAGTGGGTGTATTATAGTATAGCCCTTTGGTCAGGGCAGCCAAAAATTGGGAGTTTCAACAATGACCCATGCTTACAGACATGTAGTAGGGCCTGTAACCCTCAAGTGGGTGTATTTTACTATAGCCCTTTGGTCAGGGCAGCCAAAAATGGGGAGGTTCAACAATGACCCATGCTTACAGACATGTAGTAGGGCCTGTAACCCTCAAGTGGGTGTATTTTAGTATAGCCCTTTGGTCAGGGCAGCCAAAAATTGGGAGTTTCAACAATGACCCATGCTTACAGACATGTAGTAGGGCCTGTAACCCTCAAGTGGGTGTATTTTACTATAGCCCTTTGGTCAGGGCAGCCAAAAATGGGGAGGTTCAACAATGACCCATGCTTACAGACATGTAGTAGGGCCTGTAACCCTCAAGTGGGTGTATTTTAGTATAGCCCTTTGGTCAGGGCAGCCAAAAATTGGGAGTTTCAACAATGACCCATGCTTACAGACATGTAGTAGGGCCTGTAACCCTCAAGTGGGTGTATTATAGTATAGCCCTTTGGTCAGGGCAGGCAAAAATTGGGAGGCTCCTCTTTGTCCCTGGATAGAGACGTGCAGGAGGGCCTGTTAACAAAAACTGGGTGTATTGTAGTATAGCCCTTTGGTCAGGGCAGCCAAAAATTGGGAGGCTCCTCTTTGTCCCTGGATAGAGACGTGCAGGAGGGCCTGTTAACAAGAACTGGGTGTATTGTAGTATAGCCCTTTGGTCAGGGCAGCCAAAAATTGGGAGGCTCCTCTTTGTCCCTGGATAGAGACGTGCAGGAGGGCCTGTTAACAAGAACTGGGTGTATTGTAGTATAGCCCTTTGGTCAGGGCAGCCAAAAATTGGGAGGCTCCTCTTTGTCCCTGGATAGAGACGTGCAGGAGGGCCTGTTAACAAGAACTGGGTGTATTGTAGTATAGCCCTTTGGTCTGGGCAGCCAAAAATTGGGAGGTTCAACAATGACCCATGCATACAGACATGTAGTAGGGCCTGTAACCCTCAAGTGGGTGTATTTTACTATAGCCCTTTGGTCAGGGCAGCCAAAAATTGGGAGGTTCAACAATGACCCATGCATACAGACATGTAGTAGGGCCTGTAACCCTCAAGTGGGTGTATTGTAGTATAGCCCTTTGGTCAGGGCAGCCAAAAATTGGGAGGTTCAACAATGACCCATGCATACAGACATGTTGTAGGGCCTGTAACCCTCAAGTGGGTGTATTTTAGCCTAGGCCTTTGGCCAGGGCAGCCAAAAATTGGGAGGTTCAACAATGACCCATGCATACAGACATGTAGTAGGGCCTGTAACCCTCAAGTGGGTGTATTGTAGTATAGCCCTTTGGTCAGGGCAGCCAAAAATTGGGAGGCTCCTCTTTGTCCCTGGATAGAGACGTGCAGGAGGGCCTCAAAACATTTTTCACATTGAAAAGATGCGGGTATCCTGTCTTTGTAATGCCCATTCAAAAAGAATGGGCGTAAACATTTACCACTGGGGGTATACCTGAAACAACAGCCAAACTATTGTAACGGTCATCATGGTGGCACATGAGGAGAAGGAGGAGCAGTCCAGCGATTAGCTAAGGAATAGGAAGACGACATGGTGGATGATCCAGTAGCTGACCCAACCTGGCAGGAGTATATGCAGAGCGAGGACAGCAGTGCACAGGGTGAGGGAGGCGTAGCATCCCAACAGGCAGTACGAAGCAGGGTCGGGTACGCAGGCAGAAGGCAGGCAACCGGTCCCCGGAACAACAACACGATACAAGGTGCCTGTGCAAATGTTATGTCTTCCGAGTCTTGCAGCATTTTAAGTTGGCTCCAGATGACTGTAAAAAGGCCATTTGCAACACCTGCCATGCCAGCATCAGCAGGGGTACAAAAAGTAGCAGCCTGACCACCACCAGCATGATCAGGCACATGTCAGCCAAGCACCCGACTTTGTGGGAAGTACAACAAAGTCCAGGAGCGGTGCTTGCTGATGTCACTGCTACGTCTTCGCCTGTTGTGCGTGCGAGCCAATCCCCTGTCCATGCTGGCCGCGAACAAGCCTCCGGCCCTGCACCTGAAGTTGCCCACGCACAAATTACACCACCATCAAGCACGTCCTTGTTCCAGCGCAGCGTTCAATTATCCATTCAGCAAACATTTGAACGCAGGCGCAAATACGCTGCCAACGCCCCACATGCCACAGTCCTGAATGATCACATTTTGCGACTCATAGCGCTACAAATGTTGCCTTTCCGGCTGGTGGAGACGGAAGCATTCCGTGACCTGATGGCGGATGCTGTCCCACGTTACTCGGCCCCCAGCCGCCACTATTTCTCAAGATGTGCCGTCCCCGCTTGGCATAACCACGTGTCCAACAGCATCACACGTGCCCTCAACAACGCTGTTTCAGCCAAAGTCCACCTAATAATAATAATAATAATACAGCTTTATTTATATAGCGCCAACATATTACGCAGCGCTTTACAATGTAGGGTTAGAGTACAGAAAATATAATACAGTAAGTAATTACAGTAGAGAACAAATACAGTACAATAATTGGATACAAAACAATAGGCATTGAATCAATGTAAAAATAAAAAAAAAAAATAAAGCAAGAAATGAAGGTCACCCTGCTCAAAAGAGCTTACAATCTACTACAAGATAGGGGTTGCACAAGGTACAGGGGCTTATTGCACTGATGGTCCAGGCATCTTGAGGAAATGGGGCATAGAACTAAGCTTACATGGATGGTCATTATACAGTCTGTGTCGACCTTTTTGGTTTGGTGGAGTTTGTAGAAGAGTAATGTCCAGAGGGATAGGCCATTCACTATCTACAGTACAAAGGACTTCTATTAGGGAGTATGATAGGCCGCCTTAAAAAGATGCGTTTTTAGGGATCGTCTGAAGCCATGCAAGTTGTGGATAGTCATGATTTCTTGGGGTAAAGCATTCCAGAGGTTTGGTGCAGCTCTGGAGAAGTCTTGAGCCGGGAGTGGGAGGATCGGATTATTACAGATGTCAGTCGAAGGTCATTTGAGGAACGTAGAGCGCGAGTGGGGTGATAGACAGAGATGAGGGAGGAGAGGTAGGGGGGTGCTGCACTGTGAAGAGCTTTGTGGGTGAGAAGAAGCAATTTGATTTTGATCCTGTAGTACACGGGCAGCCAGTGCAATGACTGGCACAGAGCAGAGGCATCTGAGTAACGATTGGCCAGATGGGTGATCCTGGCTGCTGCATTAAGGATGGAGTGGAGAGGAGAAACTCTGGTGAGGGGGAGGCCGCTTAATAGAGAATTGCAATAGTCAAGGCGGGAATGGATTAGGGCCACGGTCAGGGTTTTTGTTGTTTACAGGGTGAGAAAGGGACGGACTCTGGAGATATTCTTCAGGTGTAAGCGACATGAGCGGACGAGACATTGTGTGTGGGAGGAGAAGGAGAGATCAGTGTCAAACATAACACCCAGACAACGAGCCTGCTGCCTAGGCGTTATCGTGGTGCCACAAACTGAGAGAGCGATGTCCGATTTAGGAAGGTTAGTGGATGGGGGAAGCAGAAGAAGTTCAGTTTTGGAAAGGTTTAGTTTCAAATAGAGAGTGGACATGATATTGGAAACTGCAGCTAGCCAGTCATTGCTGTTCTTTAATACCGCAGGGGTAAGGTCAGGGACTGAAGTGTATAACCACAGACACGTGGACAAGTGCTTGTGGGCAAGTCCGCTACATCTCCTTGACAAAACACTGGGTTAATATTGTGGAGGCTGTGACACAGTCTGAGCGAGGGACGGAACACGTCCTTCCCACACCAAGGATAGCAGGCCCAACCTCTGTCAGGGTTTCACCGACACTCTACAGCTCCGGAATGTCATGCTCTTCAGCCTCCTCCTACTCCTCCAGCGCATCCTCATCCACTGTACCCTCCACACCAGTCCCAAGCTGGAAGCACTGCAGCACTGCCTCTGCGAAGCGGCAACAGGCTGTGCTGAAGTTAGTCTGCATAGGTGACAAACCCCACAATGCAGAAGAGGTGTCGACAGCTCTGAAACAGCAGGCAGATCACTGTCTCACACCTGTGAACCTAAAGCCAGGAAAGGTCGTGTGTGACAATGGCCGGAACTTGGTGGCAGCTTTGAGGCGAGGCCAGCTGACGCATGTTCCATGCGTGGCCCACGCGCTCAACCTGGTGGTTCAGAGCTTTGTAAAGTGATACCCATAGCTGTCTGAACTGCTGGTAAATGTTCGCCGTCTGTCTGCACATTTTCGCAAGTCACCTGCTGCTTCAGCCGGCCTTGGCGGATTTCAGCGCCGTTAGCGTCTTACGGCACACAGACTGGTGTGTGATGTCCCCACGCGTTGGAATTCAACTCTGCACATGTTGGTCAGGATATGTGAGCAGAAGAGGGCAGTTGTGGATTACCTGCATCACCTAAGCCGTCGGGAAATGTTTCAAACTCCACACATAACACCTGAAGAGTGGAGATGGATGTCCGACCTATGTACCGTACTCCAAAACTTTGAGGACTCCACCAAGATGGTGAGCGGCGAGGACTCCATTATTAGCGTCACCATACCACTACTCTGCCTTCTAAAACGGTCTCTGCTGAAAAACAAAGATGATGCATTGCAGGCCGAGCGCAATGACTTGGAGCAAGAAACAGTAGTGGATGTGGGTGAAAACACACAGTCCAGCCTCATCTCATCACAACGTGCAGTGGAGGACTATGACGAGGAGGAGGAGGATGAAGACATGGAGCAACTCTCTGGCCAAATTGAGGATATGACATGCACACCAGTCATACCCTCGATTCAGCGTGGCTGGCCAGAAGACAGGGGAGATGAGGAGGAGGAGGAGGAGGACAGCATGTTCAGTCATCGTGTTGGTCTGGATACTGAAGTGATGGCTGTTAAGAGTCTGGCGCACATGGCTGACTTTATGGTAAGCTGCCTGGCTCGTGACCCTCATGTTCAGAACATCTTGGCCGACAATCTGTACTGGTTGGCAACACTGTTAGACCCACGCTACAAGGAGAACTTTATGTCTGTCATTCATGAGGCGGAGAGGTCAGCCAAAATGCAGCAGTTCCAGAAGGCCATAGTCACGGAAGTAGGCAAATCATTCCCCTCACAAAACGCTAGCGGCATAGGTCAGGAATCGGTGGATAACCAAGGCGTACGGCTGAGAGGGGCACAAGTCCAATCCGCCACAGGTAGGGGAACAGTCTTTACGAGGTGGGACAGTTTTCTCAGCCCCTCATGTGCCACAGCCCCTGAGGTGCGGGGTAGTGCCACAAGAAATGCTAAGTTTGGCCAGATGCTGAAGGAGTACCTTGCCGATCGAACAACTGTACTGCGAGATTCCTCTGTGCCTTACAATTATTGGGTCTCCAAGCTGGACACGTGGCATGAATTGGCTCTCTACGCCTTGGAAGTCCTGGCCTGCACTGCCGCTAGCGTTTTGTCAGAGCGTGTTTTCAGTGCCGCAGGTGGAATCATTACTGATAAACGCACTCGCCTCTCAACTGAAAATGCTGACAGGCTGACTCAGATCAAGATGAACAAGGGTTGGATTGGGCCAGACTTCACCACACCACCAACAAATGACAACTGAATTTAAATTTTGTAATGGGAATTTGCCATGTACCTCCACTGACCCATGGGTACACACTTCTGGACTTCCGAGTGTCCAAGTGTGGGATCAGTAATGTGCGTGGACGTGTACTCGGCCTGTTGGTAGGAAGGAGGATCAGGTTGGGAAATGTGCGGTGCAGTATCACAGTTACTGACACTTGACCGTGTGGAAGACAGGGTGTTTGTGGAGGTGCCAATCAGACTTGAAGCATTAGCCGCTATCCAAGTAACAAGCTGTTGACACTGGTATTGGTTCAAGAGCGGTGTACTGCAGCGGCCCCAACAATTTGGGACAGGACGTGTGAGCGAGTAGATGTGCCACTTTCTTGTTGCGAAATTAGTGCTTGCACACGACCTTGCCTCTGCCTTCACCACAATCACGTTCACCTCCTTGTTCCTTGCCAACGCCCTTGCGCATTTCGCTTGTATACAGCGACAACAGTCACAGGAGAGGATTTTAGTCCCTAACCTGTATTAAGGTAGTACGTACACCTGTCTGGTGACTTTTGAGATGACAAGAGTTAGGATTTTAGTTCCCTAACCTGTATAAAGGTATGACGTACAACAGTGTGGTGACTGTTGAGATGACAAGAGTTAGGATTTTAGTTCCCTAACCTCTTTAAAGGTATGACGTACAACAGTGTGGTGACTGTTGAGATGACAAGAGTTAGGATTTTAGTTCCCTAACCTCTTTAAAGGTATGACGTACACCTGTCTGGTGTCTGTTGAGATGACAAGAGTTAGGATTTTAGTTCCCTAACCTGTATAAAGGGTATGACGTACAACAGTGTGGTGACTGTTGAGATGACAAGAGTTAGGATTTTAGTTCCCTAACCTGTATGAACGTATGACGTACAACAGTGTGGTGACTGTTGAGATGACAAGAGTTAGGATTTTAGCTCCCTAACCTGTATCAACGTATGACGTACTACAGTGTGGTGACTGTTGAGATGACAAGAGTTAGGATTTTAGTTCCCAAACCTGTATAAAGGGTATGACGTACAACAGTGTGGTGACTGTTGAGATGACAAGAGTTAGGATTTTAGTTCCCTAACCTCTTTAAAGGTATGACATACAACAGTGTGGTGACTGTTGAGATGACAAGAGTTAGGATTTTAGTTCCCTAACCTCTTTAAAGGTATGACGTACATCTGTCTGGTGTCTGTTGAGATGACAAGAGTTAGGATTTTAGTTCCCTAACCTGTATAAAGGGTATGACGTACAACAGTGTGGTGACTGTTGAGATGACAAGAGTTAGGATTTTAGTTCCCTAACCTCTTTAAAGGTATGACGTACAACAGTGTGGTGACTGTTGAGATGACAAGAGTTAGGATTTTAGTTCCCTAACCTCTTTAAAGGTATGACGTACACCTGTCTGGTGTCTGTTGAGATGACAAGAGTTAGGATTTTAGTTCCCTAACCTGTATAAAGGGTATGACGTACAACAGTGTGGTGACTGTTGAGATGACAAGAGTTAGGATTTTAGTTCCCTAACCTGTATAAACGTATGACGTACTACAGTGTGGTGACTGTTGAGATGACAAGAGTTAGGATTTTAGTTCCCAAACCTGTATAAAGGGTATGACGTACAACAGTGTGGTGACTGTTGAGATGACAAGAGTTAGGATTTTAGTTCCCTAACCTGTATGAACGTATGACGTACAACAGTGTGGTGACTGTTGAGATGACAAGAGTTAGGATTTTAGTTCCCTAACCTGTATAAACGTATGACGTACAACAGTGTGGTGACTGTTGAGATGACAAGAGTTAGGATTTTAGTTCCCTAACCTGTATAAAGGGTATGACGTACAACAGTGTGGTGACTGTTGAGATGACAAGAGTTAGGATTTTAGTTCCCTAACCTGTATGAACGTATGACGTACAACAGTGTGGTGACTTGTTGAGATGACAAGAGTTAGGATTTTAGTTCCCTAACCTGTATAAACGTATGACGTACAACAGTGTGGTGACTGTTGAGATGACAAGAGTTAGGATTTTAGTTCCCTAACCTGTATAAACGTATGACGTACAACAGTGTGGTGACTGTTGAGATGACAAGAGTTAGGATTTTAGTTCCCTAACCTGTATAAAGGGTATGACGTACAACAGTGTGGTGACTGTTGAGATGACAAGAGTTAGGATTTTAGTTCCCTAACCGGTATGAACGTATGACGTACAACAGTGTGGTGACTGTTGAGATGACAAGAGTTAGGATTTTAGTTCCCTAACCTGTATGAACGTATGACGTACAACAGTGTGGTGACTGTTGAGATGACAAGAGTTAGGATTTTAGTTCCCTAACCTGTATAAACGTATGACGTACAACAGTGTGGTGACTGTTGAGATGACAAGAGTTAGGATTTTAGTTCCCTAACCTGTATAAACGTATGACGTACAACAGTGTGGTGACTGTTGAGATGACAAGAGTTAGGATTTTAGTTCCCTAACCTGTATAAACGTATGACGTACAACAGTGTGGTGACTGTTGAGATGACAAGAGTTAGGATTTTAGTTCCCTAACCTGTATAAACGTATGATGTACAACAGTGTGGTGACTGTAATGGTTTGAAGAGAGGATTTTAGTCCCTAACCTGTATTAAGGTAGTACGTACACCTGTCTGGTGACTGTTTTGATGACAAGAGTTAGGATTTTAGTTCCCTAACCTGTATTAAGGTAGTACGTACACCTGTCTGGTGACTGTAATGGTTTGAAGAGAGGATTTTAGTCCCTAACCTGTATTAAGGTAGTACGTACACCTGTCTGGTGACTGTAATGGTTTGAAGAGAGGATTTTAGTCCCTAACCTGTATTAAGGTAGTACGTACACCTGTCTGGTGACTGCAATGGTTTGAAGAGAGGATTTTAGTCCCTAACCTGTATTAAGGTAGTACGTACACCTGTCTGGTGACTGTTTTGATGACAAGAGTTAGGATTTTAGTTCCCTAACCTGTATTAAGGTAGTACGTACACCTGTCTGGTGACTGTAATGGTTTGAAGAGAGGATTTTAGTCCCTAACCTGTATTAAGGTAGTACGTACACCTGTCTGGTGACTGTAATGGTTTGAAGAGAGGATTTTAGTCCCTAACCTGTATTAAGGTAGTACGTACACCTGTCTGGTGACTGTTTTGATGACAAGAGTTAGGATTTTAGTTCCCTAACCTGTATTAAGGTAGTACGTACACCTGTCTGGTGACTGTAATGGTTTGAAGAGAGGATTTTAGTCCCTAACCTGTATTAAGGTAGTACGTACACCTGTCTGGTGACTGTTTTGATGACAAGAGTTAGGATTTTAGTTCCCTAACCTGTATTAAGGTAGTACGTACACCTGTCTGGTGACTGTAATGGTTTGAAGAGAGGATTTTAGTCCCTAACCTGTATTAAGGTAGTACGTACACCTGTCTGGTGACTGTAATGGTTTGAAGAGAGGATTTTAGTCCCTAACCTGTATTAAGGTAGTACGTACACCTGTCTGGTGACTGTTTTGATGACAAGAGTTAGGATTTTAGTTCCCTAACCTGTATTAAGGTAGTACGTACACCTGTCTGGTGACTGTAATGGTTTGAAGAGAGGATTTTAGTCCCTAATCTGTATTAAGGTGCTAAGTACAAGAGTGTGGTGACTCTAATGGTCACTGAAAAGCTTGGATTCCAATCTGTATCACCCTGCCTATATCCTCCTACATTAGTCCTGAGAAGGACTGTTCTGGTCACTGGAAATCTTGGACTCCGATCTGGATCACCCTGCCTATGTCCTCCTACATTAGTCCTGAGAAGGACTGTTGTGGTCAGCAGCAGTTTGCAGCCCTGATCCGGATCTACCTATGAGGGCCGCAAATCTGTCCCTAATCAGCAGCAGACAGTCTCCCTACACTCACTGTCTGGATGGCTGTGTGCCGAGCACAGCGCGCCGGGAGTTATAAAGGCTCGGTGACGCTGTGCAGGGCGGCCAATCACTGCTATGTCACAACTAACAGGGCTGTGGCATTGCAGTGGTCTGTCAGCCAATCCCTGCACGTGGGCTGGCTCTCAAAAGAGCGCCAACATGGAGAGATGACGACCACGAGCACAGCACGAGTATCGCGAGATTACTCGGTGCTCGGCGAGTCGCCCGAGTACAGTGATACTCGTGCGAGTACCGAGTAGTGGTGAGCATGCTCGCTCATCACTAATGCTGAACTGTAAACTGTGACTTAAAATGCTACAAGTTTCCAGTAAAGTACCCGGAGAAAAGTGAACTCGACTCTGCTGCATTTCCTTGTGAATGACTTTATTCCCTATAGGAACGCTGCCCGGAGGTCCCAGTCCTACCTGTGGAGGACTTTTCCACACTAGCCGCATTACCAACTACCTCCGGAGGACTGTGGCGGTGCTGGTGACCCATCACCAGAAACTACAGGTGGCGTCACGACAACTTTGTATATAATCCCCTGTATATCACCCCTTTTTTGGAAGATGGGCCCAGGACACGGGGTCAGGCGCGGCCACCAGTCACCGTGACAGCAGGAGTGTTAACCCTTGCGGCCTGACACCCGAGTACCCCAAAGCCTGGGCTCAGCATATCTTTTTCTGGTGGTCACGAACAGGATATCCTGCCTGGTACCACCGGGTACTGTGCGCCTTGGACTTGGACTTAAAACGAACTTTTTCCGCCATTGCTTCGCGCCAAAAATGGGTTCCCACCATTACTACAGGAGGACCCAAGATGGCGCCGTAGCCATGTACTAAACACCATGTGCAGGCCTGGGGGTGTGCCTCAGCCCCTAGAAGAAGGAGGGCCAAGACGGAAGCGCCAAAAAGTGTGGCCGCCCCGATTGCCATCAATCAATCGGGGGGGCGGCCCACAGGAAGTTCCTCGTAAGAGGCCACCCATAAGAAGACAAACCAGAAGAGAAGGACAGAGACGACTAGGCTCCTTCGTACCCGGCAGCATGGCAGCACCCCGTTGGAGACATTGTGCGCGAGCTTGAGAAGCAAACCCGAACCGCGCAGGGCGACCCGGCAGCGGCGTCCCTCCTAACCTTAGAGGAGGATGCTGACTACTGGAGGGATGCTTTTGGACGGCTCCGCCAGGAGATGGAAGAAGCCCTGGCGTGGGTGTGCCGGCGGTATAGTATGAATTTTATTGATTTTCTAATAATTCAATTAGGCAGTTTTATGAGAATATAATATGTTTTTAATATGTGATTACTGTTATTTATTTTTATTCATTGTAATTATTTTATTAGATGTGAATATGCTTATAAATGGGGAAATGAGGGCTGCCTTCACATATGCGTTCCCCTCTGCGGCATTCTGCGGGGGGGATCCGCAGTGTGGCCGCGGCGCCGCGGGTCCCTATCTTTGTGGTGGGGACGCGCAGTGTTGCACTTGCCTGCGCGTGGCTGTGCGCGCCCGTTTGCTGCCGTGTGTGGTCTGTGCGCAGGAGGTTGCCTGCGTGCGGGTCGGGTCTCGTCCACACCGGGAATGCAACATTTCGCGTTCGTGGTGCGGGCAGGACTGGGTGGTTTGTGCGCGGGCGTCCGCCTGCGCGCAGATAGCATGTGGCGGTGGTTGGGTGAGCGCGGTTGTGCGAGGTCGGGCGCGGTGCTGTGCGCTCCCGTTGTGGAGGTGGGGGCTTGCGGTGCTGGGGGCGCGTTGCGGGTCCCCTCCGCGGGGCGCTGCCGGTGTGTGATCGGGGCGCGAGTGTGAAGGTGACCTAAGGTGACCTAAGGGTAAGTTTTTATAATAATTTTAACTTTTACATTTTTTTTTTGTGGGGATTTAACTCAAAATAATATTTAGAATATGTTTTATGAGTAATTTTAAAATGATTTATGGTGTTTTTAGGGAAATTAGTGTCTGTATAGGAATCTAGAATCAATCCATTATGCTGGGTTGTTGGAATAAGAGTATGTAGGGGTTAAATTGAGTATGTAGGGGTTAAATTTTGCTTTGTAATTGGATCTTACCCCTTTAAATAGACCATTCCTCACAATTTCTGTAAACCCCACCTGAGGAAGACAGCAGGCCGCTGTTGAAACGCGTGTAGTGGACAAACCAGAATAAACAGGTCTACTTTAATTATTGGTATCTGCTTCTCTTTACTGAGTGCTCCTAAATAATACCAGAATTACTGCCTTTCATTCCCATTATCCCTTATGGGATCTGGCTGGAGCTGCACAGTAGTGAGGAAGCTTAGTTAGAGAACTAAAGAACCTGCCCTGATGTCAGAGAAATCCCTGGTTAGAAGACCTAGGCGGAACATGTGACCTGAGGAGGCGGCTGGTGAGTGGCGACGCTTGGAGCGATACATAGGAATCAGCAGCTACATGCTGACACCGTGGTTGTGCACGGACAGCACAACCAGTTTCAGGTGAGTGGTGATTACCGCCACTAACAATATATCCCCATTAGACCACCGGGTATTATTCAAGATTGCGCCTCTCATTTTTGTAATTTCATGTTAAACCACCTCACTCATGGCTGCTTCGCTTACCACAACTGTCGCTGGACCTCCTGGCACCTTCAGTTGTCGGACCCCTGCCACTGCTCACCGATCCATGCCAGGCACTTTGCACAGCCAGGCACTTTGCCACAATAACACCACATGGGTTCTCTCCCCACAACACACTGACAAACACTAGCACCTGTGGGCCAGGAGGGGGAGCACCACCTGCCCCCTTAAATACTCCTGCTCATGAGGGAGAGCTCAGTTCAGCACGGATCAGTGCTGTGAAGAGCACAGCTTAGAGCAGAGTTAGCGCAGTGCAGGCCCAGCAAGGGTCGGAGGAACAGGAGAACTATAGACTGAGGAACACGTCTGGGAGCTGGAGTGATACCTTCACTTGCCCCAGAAGAGTGCACAGAACGGACACCGGATCCGGTACTGTGTCTGGCACCCACACCACAGTGAATCGAGGAACAGTGGGATTTCTAGATGCCCATAGTACCAGTGCAAAGCAACACGGAGGGGTCAGCACAGCACAGAGGACTCAAGTTGCCTAGCCAAGTGGTACCAGCAGAACACAGAGAAAGAGTAGAAGTCCCAGCAGCTCAGCTAGAAGCAGCGGCCAGGGCACACACACAGCGTAACACGAGGAAGCTGATGACCCGGACAGGGTGGGAAGAGAGCTTAGCCCTATTACAGACTCCGTGGACTATAACTTGCAACAACAACTGCAGTAAAGTTTTGGAAAACAGCAAAACTGTGAGTCTGTGTATTGATTGCAACCTTTGCCCTACATCCAGTGACAGAGAGCTCCCACCTGCAGAGCTACAAGCCTGCCAGCTCTGCACACAGATTAGAAGAAGCTGCAGCGTCAGGAGAAAAGGAGAATTGCACCTTTGACTACAAAACGTGAGTGTGTGTTCTTTAACCCCGTCTCCACCATCCATATCCATCATAGACTGTACCATCACTGCCCCGGGGAATACAGTTCTACCCACTGGAACTATACCATCTATGCTGCCACTACATCATCCACCGAGGTTCTGCAGCAGCGGCGGCCCCCTTACTGGCCGCATATAGTGGATGGTGTCACGATGAACTATTCTCCCCTGTAAATACACCCTTTTATTTGCCAGGGCCCAAGACACGGTCCGGACCAGGACCACCCGTGACTTCCCCAATAGCAGACACGGTCCGGTACCGAGTACCCTCGTCCCAGTGGGCTCGACACATGCTCCTCCAGACATGGCTGCTCAGCTCCCTTGGCCGGCGCTGGACCTCTTGGCACCTCCAGAAGATTTTCGTGGCCCCTCCAAGCCACAGCCAGACAATTTGCTCCACGTTTGTGCAACTGTGTCATTGCCACCAGCAACTACTGCAGAATCCAGAGACATGCACCGTATCCGTCGCCTCTAGCAACCAAGTTTATAGGCCTCGTCCGCTGCCCCTAGCAACAAGGCTACAAATACTCACATTCTCCATCAAATGTCCGGCTGGTTCCAGAAAGACCATGTAATTTTTTTTCTAAAAAATCAATAAAACAATCCTAAAAAAGGGACTGCATCTTTATTAACCCCTCGCCCATGGTCCAGGGGTTAATAAAGATGCAGTCCCTTTCATATACATTGTTTTATGGATTTGTCAGAAAAAAATTTCACCTGGGCTTCGCCGTATTTCTGGAACCAGCCGGATCCAGCAGGCAGCGACGGGCTGCCCCCAACCCCCAGGTGCCTATTTGTACCTGGCCGGACACAAGAATATAGGGGAGCCCTTTTTTTTAATTATTTCATGAATTTCATGAAATAATTTAAAAAAAATGCGTGGGGCTCCGCGCAATTTCTATGTCTAGCCAGGTACAGCTAAGCAGCTGGGGCTGGAATCCGCAGTGCAGGGATGCCCAAGCTTTCTGGGCACCCCCCGCTGCAAATTGCAGCCCGCAGCCACCCCAGAAGATGGCGCGTTCATTGAAGCGCCATCCTCTGGCGCTGAACCCCGCTCTTCCAGCGGTCCTGGTGGCGGTGGCACGCTGGGTAATAAAGGGGTTAATACCAGCTTTGTTATACAAGCTGGTATTAAGCCCGAGATTCTTAATGTCAGGCCACGTTTGACCCAGCCACTAAGAATCTCCAATAAAGGGCTAAAAAAACACAACACAGAGAAAAATTGTTATTAGAAATAAAAAAAAAAGCCATTAGGGACTACATCTTTAATTAAAAAAATCCTCTTCCGTCCGACGTAGTCCAAAACGCGATATCCTCTCTGCTACATCCCTGTGCATAGATATAGATGTCTATGCAAAGGGAATGAGCAGACTGAGAACAATCTCAGCACTGCTACATCATCTCTGTGAGCAGGCGGGCTCTAGGACCCTGGAGCTGTGGCAGCCTGCACAGAGAAGACAGCTGGACTCGGCTCGCAAAGTAACAGCAGTTACTTTGCGAGTTTCCCTGCGATTACTTGCACAGTAATCAGACCAATGCAAGTCAATGGCAATCCTAGTTTTGTCAGAGTCTTCGAATACCTGTTGCTGAGCCGTGCTCAAAAACAGGAAGGCACAATTCCTATGGTGGTGGGGTGAAATCGGGGCACAGGCAAGGTATTTGCGTGGCCTACGAATTCCCAGGGGCGTGCCACGGCGTCATGGATACCACGCCCCATCAGCGATCATTGGTGGAGGCTCTTGCGTTACGATTGGCTGTCCCTTCACAGGGCGCCATATTTAAAGAGCTATCCATTCACAGTCCACAATTGCAATGGCGTCATGTATTAGCCAGCCTTCATGCGCAGGCTGGCCAATCATGATGCTATTACGTTGTCCAATCAGCGTACGAGCGTCACGGAATACACAACTCTGTCACGCCTATGTACTTACGGCACAAAATATGTACGCCCATATTTCTTTGTGGTAGCGGCGTGTGAAGTAGCGAAGGTATTCCACAGGAAGTAAGCCGCGGCACCCGTCGGCACTTCCGGGGAACAAAGATGCCTTCAGTGGAGCACGCAGTGGCGGTGTATATGCAGCATTGGCGAGCGGTATCCACCGTTAAAAATGTGCACGTGCGGTGGATACCTGTTGCTACCCACAGTGGCGGCGTGTAAAGGTACCCTAAGGGTACCTTTACACGCCGCCACAGAGTGCAGCAACAGGTAGGCACCGCACGTGCACGCGCGCGTTTTTAGCAGTGGATACCGGTCGCCGATGCTGCATATAGATGCCGCCACAACGTGCTCCACTGAAGGGATTTTTGTTCTACCTGTGGAGTACCTTCCCTGGTTTACACGCCGCTACCACAAAGGAATATGGGCGTACATATTTAGCGCCACAAGTATATAGGCGTGACAGAGTTGTGTATTACGTGACACTCGAACGCTGATTGGACAACGCAATAGCATCATGATTGGCCAGCCTGCGCAGGAAGGCTGGCTAATACATGACGCCATTGCAAATGTGGAGTGTGACTGGTCAGCTCATTAAATATGGCTCCCTGTGCAGGGACAGCCAATGGTTACGCAGTAGCCCCCACCAATCATCGCTGATGGGACGTGGTAACCATGACGCAGTGGTACGCCCCAGGGAATTCACTAGGCCACACAAATACCGTGCCTGTGCCCCGATTACACGTCGCCACCACAGGAGATGTTCCTTCCTGTTTTTGAGCACAGCTCAGAAACAGGTATCCGAAGGAACTGCAAGACACGGGAAGGAACTTCCTGAATTACACACCGCCATTTTGTAGTGATTTCATGGCAACAGGCATAATTGTGTCCGATGCCTCGCGGTTTCTTCCTTCCTGTGGCAGCGTGTAAAGGTACCTTTAGAGTTTGTCAGTGACGCCACCTGTGGGATGCGGCCGGATATGACCACCGCTGCTTATCTCAGCTTCAGGGAATGATGTTGGGATGCAGCAGGATGATAAACCCTCCACAGGTAGGCCTAGGATGATCCCTGAGCTGGTGATAATAATTGTTATTGGTGTTGATGGGGATGCAGGAATTAGCTCAAACAATGACGTGGAGACACAAGAGTAACAGTCTTTTCTTTACCTTTAATGGTGGAACTCATGTAGTACAGGGTACTGTTTTCTAAAGTTCACAGGGTCCGGAGCTTGGAGGTAATTTTAGGCTTTCCACGCCAGGCAAGTCCTGAGGCTTTCCTTTTAGATTGTGTCAGTTGGGCTCTGGCAGCATAAAGCGGTGCTGTGATCTCTCTGTTCTGTACAAGCTGTAGGACAAGCAGCGTGAACCCTTCTCTTGGCTGTATTTCTACTTCACTCTCCTGGGCTCTGTAGTGCAGCTGTGTCTATTTAGCTTTACAGTGAACGGATTTGGCCGCTGGGTGTATAATCCCTTACGATCTCGGTCTCCGGTGACCGTACTATACTTAATTCTGGGCTTGCTGGCACTACTACCACTCCCAGATCTTCCTTCTCTCCTCCTCAGGCTCTCGCTATGGGCTCCACACACTGTCAGTTTCCACAAGATCACTTTCCTCTCCTCCTTCTGCTCTGCTCAACTGTCACCTCAGCTCTCCTGACAGGAACTGACTAGCTCCGCCCCCTGCATCTGCATATCTAGGGGACCTCTACTGATGTCAGCAACTGACCTGACCTCAGCTGTTAGAGCTCCCCCTACAGGCCCAGGTTGGGATATGTAATATGTGTGCTTCACCTAGTGGATGCCTTGCCTCCAAGCATCTTCTTTCCTATGAACTCATTCCTTTCACAGGATCGCTGCCCCGGAGGTCCCAGTCCTGCCTGCGGAGGACTACACCATCTCAGCCGCAATACCACCGATCTCCGGAGGACTGTAGCGGCACTGGTGCTACTTCACCAGGAACTGCAGGTGGCGTCACGACAACTAACTTTGTAAATAATCCCTTGTACATAATCCCCTTTCAAAAGAACCGTACCCAGGGACACGGGATCAGGCGCGGCCGCCATTCCACGTGACACAGTTAACCCTTTTGCCACCTGATACCCAAGTACCCCACACCCTGGGGCGACACAATGTATGTATATCTTTATTCTTTAATCTTTATTAATTTATATAGTGCTATTGATTCCACAGCACTTTACATACATAATACTGTCCCCATTGGGGCTCACAATCTAAACATCCTATTAATATTTCTTTGGAGTATGTCTAATATTTATTCATATGTATGTGTGTCTGCACATGGTTACAATTGTGTGTTGTGTACATGGTGATGTGTATGTGGTGACGTGTATTAGTGGGTACATGTGATGTATGTATATGTGCATCCGTGCACATGGTCACAATTGTGTGTCACGCATGTGGTGATGTGCAGTTGACAAGCTCTTCCTCCATGACAATGTGCGGTAACCGGGTGTGGCTCTCCAGCTCCATTATGATGCTGTGCCCATTGAGGGTGACACAGGACTCGATCAGCCGTTATCGCCGACTCTATAAACCTCCTGCGTGGCTGTGTCCTCAATGTGCGATCTGCCTTCCTGAGCCAGCGCAGTGCACTGATGAAGCTGGGGTGCAGACAATCGCACTGCGTTCATGAAGAGAGGCAGAGATCTGTAGAGCCGGTGGTGACGCTGCTCTTCATGTCACGCACACCTACAGCGGCTTGATAACATTAGTGGGAACACTTAGGCTGCGTTCACACGCTGCGTATTTTATTGCGTTTTTTTACGCGCGTCTTTTCAAGGGAGAAAACGCGCGAAATAAAAAGCGCGAGAGAACAACTCAATTCTACTTCAATTGCATTTTACGCGCGTTTTTTCCAGTGCTTATAATGGGGCCTATGGAAAAACGCGCGTAAAAAACTGGAAAGAATTGACATGTTCATTCTTTTTACGCGCGCGTTTTTTGCTCCAAAAACGCTGCGTAAAATTACGCGATGTCTGAAAGGCACAAAGTGAATGTCCATTTACTGTGCTGGGAAACACAGCCGCACATGCGTTTTTGGGGCAAATACGCGCGTAAAAAAACGCGCAAAATACGCAGCGTGTGAACGCAGCCTTAAGGCCGGGTTACATGCAGCAACATCGCTATCGATGTCGCTGCAATGTCACAGGTTTTGTGATGTGAAAGACAAAAGAAATAACAGGGGGCGCACTAGTGCATTACCATTATTACCACGGGGGATAATTTAATTAAGTATTCACTAACCTATTGTTGTTGTGCAATCCCCGCACAACAATGGTGTAGATTTTGGAAGCGGTTGGGGTCTCCTTTCTCCTGCGTTGAGGTTCTGCGGTATTGTGGAGAGATGTTTAAGCCGCTCCGTCCCGGGAGTCTCGGCGTCCCCGCTCACTTCCTCCTGTAACCCCGCCTGCTAGCGCCGCATCTGACCGGGCACGCTGACGCAGACAGGTCCTATGTTGTACACTGGTTACCAGCATTCTCCCGCTTACCCCAGCCTATCAGAATACAGTAGCGGGACTTCAACATGGTGGAAAAGAACAGTTTACAGTATATTCTTTTCTACGATGTCGAGGTCGTTACGCTAGTCGCTGGTCGCTGAGAAGATCTGCCTGTTTGACAGCTCACCAGTGACCACACAGCGATGTTCCAGCGATCCTGGCCAGGTCGGATCGTTGGTGTGATCGCTGGAACATCGCTACGTGTAACGTGGCCTTTAGGCTTTGTTCACACCGGGCGTTTTGGTGCATTTTTTTCTGCAGCTAAACCTGATGTTTTGATATTAAAATAAGATTTCTTGCCAGCATAAAACCTGCAATTTCTGCCTCGTTTTTGCTGTTTTTTGCACTTCCTCATTGATTTTAAAGTTGTCGCATTACAAAAAAACGCAAAAACAGCAGAAAATTGACATGCTCGTTCTTTTAAAAATACAGCAAAAACCATGTAGGACCATTGTGTGTGCTTAACTTTTCCTGAATCACATAGGTTTTGCTGGGAATGAAAAATGCAGGTTTAGGTTAGCATAAAACCAATGTAAGGGTGTGTGCCCACATAGTGGTTTAGTGACGTTCAAATCGTCAGTAAACCACTGGAAAATTCAAGGAGCCTAGACTCCTGAGCTCAGAAGTCACCAGCGGTTTTCCAGCGGTTTCTCAGCGGTTTCCCAGCGTTTTTTTCAGTGTGTGCACAGCGTTTTACAGTCGGTTTTTCCAGCGGTTTTTCTATGGAGGATTTTGTCCATGGAAACGCTCAAAAACCGCTGAGAAGAATTGACATGCTGTATGCTGCTAAACCACTGGGAAACCGCCCAACCGCTGGCAGATCTGCTCACATAAACCGACTATGTGTGCACAGCGTTTTCTAAATTACATAGGGTTACTTGTAAGTCCTAAAGCTGCTAATGATTTACATAAGTTTAAATAAAACCTATGCTAAACCGCCGGCGGTTTTCGCTGCTAAACCGACATTAAACCACTATGTGGGCACACACCCTAAAAACGCAACAAAAATAATCACCAAAACTGCTGGAAAAACGCTGTGTGTGAACATGGCCTAACATCACGAAACAATCACTGATCTCAGGGAGCCCAGTCAAACAAAACACTGCGAGCAGCCGGCAAAAGCACTCAAACCCAGTGAAATCCTAGGTTAGGTGCATTGCCCCCTGGGAAATACAAATATGCAAATAGAGTCCGTGGAGCCTCGTCTAGGAGTCACAAACACGGGATTAGCCAGATATCCCTCTAGGGAAGTACATAGCCATGGGGTGGCTTCTTGAGGAGACTATCATTATCATTACCACCATATTAAGTGTCCCTTTCAGTCAATATCCAGGTCTTTACGAGTTTAAAGATATGACAAGATATAGCCAGAATCCTACTCCACACTGATGAGGGCAAAACCCTGAAACAGCTGTCTGTGCATGGATACCTGGCTTTGGTATTTCCTTGCCAGCTGCAGTGTCCAGAGAGGGTCATCCCGGAGACCGCACAGGAGGAGAGAGAGACAGACAAAGGAAGAGAGTGGAGGCAAGTCAGGCTACAGCAGGCTGTGCTGTTATCCTCAGGAGCTGCTAGCGTCCTTCTGTATTTGCCTGGATTTTATGAATTCCCAATAAAGCACTCGTTTTAGGCAAACTGGGTGAGTGCCGCTTATTCTCTTTTGTTAAAACACTTTCAAAACAACCACTGCCTTGCTAAACAAACAGAGGGTAAAATTTCTGGACTTGCCATGCATGTCTCCAGACCTAAACAATCTTGAGCACTTGTGGGGCATCCTCAAACAGAAGGTTGGGGATTGCAAGGTCTCTAAAGGCCGCTTTACACGCACCAACTTCTGAACAGATCTCTGGTTGCAGTGAAATCATGGACACATTGTTCCATTTTGTGGCTGTGTACAAATGTAACAATGTGTCCATGATTTCACTGCAACCAGAGATCTGTTCAGAAGTTGGTGTGTGTAAAGCGGCCCTTATATCCCCCAGCTGCATGAAGTCATCATGGTAGAGTGAAAGAGGATTCCAGTGGCTCCTGTGAAGCTTCAGTGAACTCCATGTACAAGAGAGTTAAGGCAGTGCTTGCTAATAATGGTGGCAACAGAAAATATTGCCACTTTGGGCACAATTTGGCCATTTTCACCTAGGGGTATACACACTTTTTGCTACTGTAGCGGTTTAGGTATTAATGGCCGTGTGTTGAGTTATTCAGTGGGCACATGACTTTACACTGTTATACAAGCTGTACACTGATTACTTTACATTATATCAACGTGTCATGTCTTCAGTGTTCTCCCATGAAAAGATATAATAAATTATTTACAAAAATGTGAGGGATGTACTCACTTTTGTGATACATTGTATGTTCTCTTCTCTCAAAATATTCAGGTTATGAGTAAGACGTTTTACTTCCAAACCGTCAGCCTTCATTACTCTTTTCTCTACGACTGTTTTTCTTATGATTTTGCCACTTTCTGTGACATTTTTAATTGGATGAAAATAAAGTTTTACATTTCACGAAAGTGCTGGATCAATTTTTGGATTACTTCTGCGGTGGAATTGTGATCCTTTGCCCTCTCTAAATAGGTGAGCCAATTATACCTCTTGCCTTTGACTCTCAAAGTGGCAATATCCCATCTACAACCTGCAATCTATTATGTTATTTATATGGCAAAATGCTTTTAGTGGATTATTTTACACCGAGAAACATGAGAAAGCTACTTGTTTGCTTTAATAGCTTTGTGCAGTCATATAATTAGCACTAACTCTTTGGCTTATTGTGAAATACGCACTGTGTAAAACATACGAATCAATACACCGAAAATCAGGGCGAAGTCTAGCACTAATATGGTGAGTTCTTCAGGAGGCGGAGGATCTATTAATTAACATCTTGCCTTCAAATGAGAGACTTTAGTCAGCCACATCACATGGTGATCAGCTTATAGATAACAGGAAGATATAAATTGGACGGAGACACACAGATCTGCATCTCAGGTTGATCATTCTGTACATCGTAGATCTCACCTACAGCCGTCATCATGACCTTCAATGGAACCTGGAAAGTTGACAGGAGTGAAAACTATGATAAATTTATGGAAGAAATGGGTAAGTTACGGATTCTCTTCCATGGATTAAAAAGTGTCTTTAACAACAAATTCCAAAGCATTAAAGCACAGCTTCATATACGGAAATGTTAACTTTTGCTATGACAGCTTAGAGGTCTAGATGTGCCGAAGAAAGAAGTTCTCTCTTCTATTCTCTCCTAAAATTGAAGATGCTCTCTTATAGGTGTTAACGTGATGAAAAGAAAACTCGCTGCACATGATAACCTGAAGATCACAATCCAACAAGATGGGGACAAGTTTAATGTGAAGGAATCTAGCACGTTCAGAACCATTGAGATCAACTTCACCCTTGGGGTCACATTTGAGTACTCTCTTGCAGATGGCACAGAGCTCTCAGTAAGTAAATAGATAACTTTTGATGTGAAATCTCAATGTGGCATAGTCAGTAAGATTTGGTTATTGTTACAATACAATCCTTGTACTATGGCTAGAATATAATTTTGTATGAAATAGGAAAAAATGATGTTCAGCTCACCCCTTCTTGTTTCCAGCCAGCCTGTCTCAGTGCTGCCTCGCACGGAGTCGTCCGGTCTGGACATATTGTAGTCCAAGAAATAAGAAAGACGTTCCAGCGAGGACAGTTAAAACACGTACTTTATTGTCTTCATGCTAAAACATCTTGTATGCAGGTAGTTAGATGACCCCAGCTACAGAGCAAACCCCACGCGTTTCGACAGTTATGACTTATTCATGAATAAGACATAGGTATCAAAACACGTGATTTTTACTCTGTAGCTGTGGTCATCTATCTACCTGCATACAAGATGTTTTAGCATGAAGACAATAAAGTACGTGTTTTAACTGGATTAACCCTTTCTGTCCTTGCTGGAAATGTTATGGTCTTTTTCAAGTTGGACCCCAAAGGAAACTATTACAATTTAAAACTGCACACACACATTTGATGAACATTGGATGCACCTGCAATCTATGTAATGTGTATAGGTATGTGTCCAAAGACTCTTCAAAGGCAGATGTCATGGGAAGGAAGGATTGGGTACATGGGATTTTTTTCTCACAACATAAGCATTTTTTTCACCATCTCCCCATTAAAGCACCACTCCGGCGAGGTTTTTTATTAAATGCTGGAGTAGCACTTTAAATGTAAGCTCCCTGCCTCATCACGTATTCACCTTCCGGCAGCTTTATCATTTCTTTCCACCGTTCTGATTCGGTGACGCCATCTTGTGCCTGTAACTACGGACTGGCCAGAAGTCAGAAGTTACTTTACAAGGTCTCTATGCATCTCTATGAAGCCAGAGCGAGGTCATAATTATGCTACCATAGACTTGTATTGAGTGCTCCATGAAAAACTGACTGGAGTGATGCTGGAAAAGATGAAGGTGGCAGCAGGTGAGTATAAGACAGGGGATAAGACTCACATATAAAACACCAACCCAGCAGTGAAATTAAAGAAAATGCTGGAGTGGTGCTTTAAAAACATGTACATGCTTGGTTTAGAAATAAACATGCAAGAGTATGGAGATGGGAGGTACAGTGACTGCCTTAATAAGCATTCAGCTGACAGCTACTTAAGGGTATAACACCAACTAAAAGTGGTCCTGGCCATTCCGCAGCGATCTCATCGCTGGTCGATGCTGCATGTTACACACAGCAGAATCGCTGCGAGGTTCCTGCAATCTCACAAAACCTGTAATGTTGCAGCAATATCGTTAGCAATATCGCTGCATGTAACGGGGCCTTTACTTAACTCATCAGACAAAAAATACCAGGACAAAATATCCACCTTAGTGTTATAATTAGAATGTGACACACCAAAGTCACATTTGTCCTTGCATCCTTCTGTGGCTAGATCCATGTGGTAGACATAATGTATACATCGCTGATGTAAAGAATTATTATATGTTATCTTACATATTACATACTGCAATGTGTGACGATTGTGCTTTAGCTAACACTCAGAACTGTAGAACTGAAGTCTGCACTTTTCTACCCACACCAGGGCTCCTGGGCAATAGAGGGCGATAAGCTTGTAGGAACATTTGCCAGGAAAGACAACGGAAAACAACTAAAGACAAACAGAGTAATCACTGGAGATGAACTTGTACAGGTGAGTTTTAAGTGTTTAATTTTTAGTTTATATTTCAGTTTGAGCACATATTTGCCCAGACTATATACCGTATATACTCGTGTATAAGCCGACCCGTGTATAAACAGACCCCCCTACTTTTGCCTCCAAAATCTGGGAAAACCTATTGACTCGTGTATAAGCCGAGGGTGGACCCCAGCACAGGTATACAGCACCCAGCAGTGTGGTATACAGGCCCCCGCAGTGGTGTACAGGCCTCCCCAGTGGTAGTATACAGCCCCCAGAAGTGTGGTATACAGCAGCCTCCCCAGTGGTACATACAGGCCCCAGCAGTGTTACAGCAGCCTCCCCAGTGGTATATACAGCAGCAGCCCCAGTGGTAGTATACAGCAGCCCCAGAGATATATACAGCAGCCCCAGAGGTATATACAGCAGCCCCAGAGGTAGTATACAGAAGCCCCAGAGGTAGTATACAGCAGCAGCCCCAGTAGTAGTATACAGCAGCAGCCCCAGTAGTAGTATACAGAAGCCCCAGTGGTAGTATACAGCAGCCCCAGTAGTAGTATACAGAAGCCCCAGTGGTAGTATACAGCAGCCCCAGTAGTAGTATACAGCAGCAGCCCCAGGGGGTATACACAGCAGCAGCCCCAGGGGGTATACACAGCAGCAGCCCCAGGGGGTATACACAGCAGCAGCCCCAGGGGGTATATACAGCAGCAGCCCCAGAGGGTATATACAGCAGCAGCCCCAGAGGGTATATACAGCAGCAGCCCCAGAGGTATTATACAGGGGCTCCAGCTGTATACAGCAGCCCCAGCTGTATACAGCCCCCCGTGGTATCCAGGGCCCCCCTTGCTGCAACCTGTAAAGGAAGATGTCCGTATACTTATCGCTGCCGCCGCCGCTCCGCTGCTCGGTCACCGCGATGCTCCGGGTCTTCATGCTTCCTGTTCCTTCGTCGGCGCTCGAACAATGACGTCATTTCCTGAGCGCCGGAGAAGGAACAGGAAGCATGAAGACCCGGAGCATCGCGGTGACCGAGCAGCGGAGCGGCGGCGGCAGCGATAAGTATACGGACATCTTCCTTTACAGGTTGCAGCAAGGGGGGCCCTGGATACCACGGGGGGGCTGTATACAGCTGGGGCTGCTGTATACAGCTCGGGCTACCGTATATACCCCGTGTATAAGCCGAGGGGGGACTTTTCAGCACATTTTTTGTGCTGAAAAACTCGGCTTATACACGAGTATATACGGTAACTGCAAAGTGCTCTTGTGTTATGTTTGCACAGAGGTCCATACACTTCAATCCCCACTCATATAACATCACAGATCTAGCAAATTATCAGACTACCACCTTGTATATTTGTGGTCTTATGTAATCATCATCCAAACCCAGGAAAAATTAGTAGTAGAAGCCTTATTACGAAGTGGCTTCTTCATTACTTATGTATATAACCCCTTCAGAGAGGAAGAGGACTTGAACTGTAATCAAAGTTTTTATGCAAGAATACTGGCGTAAAAGCGTTGAAAGATTGCAAAGTTTTGATGCAACAGAAAGTTTAAAAGAAAGTTCAGAATTTTGTCATTTTCTTGCTAGTTTGAAGCTGCTCTGTTGAAATGGGCAGAGCTGGGGTGGGATATGGTCACACTTGTCTGCCTAATTCATTAAAAAATAGTTGACTTGGATACCAGAAATACTAGGCTAGTCATGCAGCACTCATTAAGTGGAACCCGTCAGAAGGTTTTTACTATGTAATTTGAGGACCGCAACCGATAGAGGCTGAATCACATATTTCAATGATGTGTAATTTATTAGGCTGTGTGTTGTTTTCATAAAATAATTGTTTTATTACCAAGTGATTATCCCCGACCACACCCTTCCCCTGATAAGCTGCTCGCTGTCAATAGATAATGAACACAAAGTTGTGGTGAAGGCTGGGTGAGCTCTGTTACAGGCTACATCTAAGAACTCTATGTCTTAAATGCTGCACTCTGTAAACTAAGTGATAGATTCATGGAATCAGGATCTCTTTTCCTACATTATGGTGCTCTCAGACGAGGTAGCAAAAGCCTGCTGACAGATTCCCTTTAAGTGGCATGTGGCTCCTAATGACTTTGGGGGTCTCTACTCCAGCAAGAAAGGCATAGCATGAGCATGCACTAAGCCAGTCTTCATAAATCAGCCCTTTAGCGTCTTCTATTGGATTTACCAATCCTAAAAGTCAATATTGACTCTTTAACAAGCTGTGCTGCATGACTTAGGCTGCTGTCACATTACGATTTTCGGTCATCCGATTGTATCCGAAATGCTATGATGATTTTGTGTCCGTGACTCAAATGGGACAGCATTGGATCAGTGCTGATCCGAGTGCCCACAAAATGTGAGCCTATGGACATCGGATCCGAGTTCACCTCGGATCCGATGCCGGCTCCGTGTTCCCTGCCTCCCCCTGCATCTTCCTTCCCCCATCTCCTCCCCATCTCCTCTATTCTGTCCCTCCCGCTATTCTATTCTGTCCCCCCACTCCTCTATCCCGATCTAATCCCTATCCTGTTCCCTGTTCTCTTCCCTGTGTGTTAAAAAAAAAAAAACTCCTCCCGGAGGATACATCACCTTGTCACCGGCTCCCAGGATGCAACATCATCGGGGCTGAAGGGCCTGTGGTGATGTCACAGAGCCGGTCAGCTGACATGTCATGTGACCGGCTCTCTGACATCATCTCAGGCCCTTCAGCCCCGATGGTGTCGCATCTTGGGAGCCGGAGACAAGGGGATGTATCCTCCAGGAGGAGTTTTTTTTTGTTTTTAACACACAGGAAGGAGAACAAGAACAGGATAGGGATTAGATCAGGATAGAGGAGCGGAGGGACAGAATAGAATAGCGGGAGGGACTGAATAGAATAGTGGGGGAAGAAGATGGAGGAGGCAGGAGCAGGGAGAGAGAGGGGACTGCAGGATCCACACAGATCCAGCATAGAATCGGATTGGATGGCTATTTGCCATTTGATTGCAGGGATCCATGTGGATCCGTGCCTGTCCGTGGGATCCTCCTTCAAACTCGGATCCCACGGACAGGCAGCAAATTGTAATGTGAAAGCAACCTTACAATAAGAAGCCATACCAGACACTCCACTTGGAAATACATGTTTTGGGGTGTTTGACACCCATCAGCGCAAAGCAAGAGGCCTCTAACAGGTCATTTAGGGTATTTGTGTTAAAGGGGTTGTCCGAACATTTTCTATAATTTACATGTGTATCTAGGTTGCAAAATGTTGACAGTTTGTAATATGCATCCTGTCAACATTTTGCAGGGTTACCTAGATATCACTAATTTGCAGTAGCCAGGGAACGTCCAGGGGCATGTTTGTATTGGAGCCTGTATGTAAATAGAGAACTGGTTGTTTACTCCCATACTCCTCCATACACGCCCCCTCCCCCAGTCTACAGAATAGCCAGCCACCCCCAGGGCTCCTACAGGCCCTCCCCCGGCCCTAATGTCACCACCCACCCCCATTGCATACAGCGGTGCCCTGCTCCACTGACAGACTGTGCCGAATCCACAGCTATGAAGGAGATTCAGCACAGTGTGTCAGTGCAGGTCCATGTTTTATGTCAGTCATTTTCATGCCTCTGTATTCTTTTTCAGACCTACCTCTATGAGGGAGTTGAAGCCAAGAGAATCTTCAAGAGAGGCTAAGCCGTATCTAAAGCAACTGGAAACGTTACTGAGACACTGGCGCCATTACTTCCTGCTATATATAAAGAACAAAACACCACATCATTAATTCATCCACTGTATATATTAAAGATAAAGTGTATCTACATGATCCCTGGGTCACCTTTTACTTTTTCAGCAATAAAAAAAAGAAAAACCAAATTGTTTCACTACTGTGCAGCTCATTCATTTTAAAGGCATGAACATCCTGAAACTATCACAAATGTGTGTTTCAGTTCTCGTATATCGAGGTTAAAATTCTTACCTTTAGTTTATTCTTTCAAGTTAAAGAGTGATTCCTATTCCCCTTGAAACTAAGGCCTCCTGCACATGATAAAACAGCATGGAATGATCCTGTACATTATGCAAATGCTATCATATTTCCTTGAGATGCACAAAAAGCTTTCTTTTCCTTTAGTAAAATGGTAGACAAATGATGAAAGTTAATGTGATTCATCTGGCAGTGATGATGTCTGATATCTGTCCATAGCACAAATTCAGCTTTGCTGCTGCTGATGTCATGCTATATACCAGAATTCATAAAGTAGACGTGAGCTTAGTCTAAGCGAAATGCTGCACTGGTTATTACTATTATTTTCTTATTTATTTATTCCATGGTGCTTTACATTTGGAAAGGGTATACATAGACTACCGTGTTTCCCCGAAAGTAAGGCCCCCCCGATTGTAAGGCCGCCTAGGGGTAAAGGGGGGGCCTGCTAATGTAAGGCCTCCCCCGATTATAAGGCCGGTTAGGGGGGAGGGGGGGTCTTACTATCAGGGAAACACGGGGGGGAAGGTTTACATGCATACATACACACATACAGACACATGCATACACATATATACACACCACACACACCACACACACCACACACACAGTCACACACACACATAGCACCGCTTCTTACCGGGTCCGGTGTGGGGTCCCCGATGGTCCTGTGCCGTCCTCTGTGCTCCGGTCCGGTCCCTGAGATGATCCGCTGCCGTCCGCCATGTTCCGGTGCCGGTCCTAGGCTCCATGGTCCCTGCTCTTCCGGAGTTCAGGCCTAGCTCCGCCCAGGTCATAGTGTGGGCCAATCAGCATAGCGGCGCTGACGTCAGAGGCAAGCGCCCGATGACGCTTGCTTGAGCGCCGCTATGCTGATTGGCCCACACTATGACCTGGGCGGAGCTAGGCCTGAACTCCGGAAGAGCAGGGACCATGGAGCCTAGGACCGGCACCGGAACATGGCGGACGGCAGCGGATCATCTCGGGGACCGGACCGGAGCACAGAGGACGGCACAGGACCATCGGGGACCCCACACCGGACCCGGTAAGAAGCGGTGCTATGTGTGTGTGTGGTGTGTGTGGTGTGTATGGTGTGTATATATGTGTATATATGTGTATGCATGTGTCTGTCTGTATGTGTGGGAGTGTGTGGATGGATGGATGGTGGGGCCTCCAATGTAAGGCCCCCCCGAAAGTAAGACAGGGGGCCACTTTTGGCCACAAAAAGAATGTAAGACCCTGTCTTACTTTCGGGGAAACACGGTAATACAATATACATGAATAATATTAAACAACACAAGGTACAGAAGGAGAGAGGACCCTGCCTGCGAGGGCTCACAGTCTATAAAGGGACAGGTGAGGATACAGCAGGAGAGGGTGGAGCTGGTCGTTCGGCGGTCCGGTAGACTGAGGCTCACTGCAGGTTGTAGGCTTGTTGGAAGAGGTGAGTCTTCAGGTTTCTTTTGAACATTTCCACTGTAGGTGAGAGTCTGATGTATTGGGGCAGAGTTACAGAGTATGGCGAATGCACGGGAGAAATCTTGTATGCAGTTGTGGGAAGAAGAGATAAGAGGGGAGTAGAGGAGGAGGTTGTGAGTGGAGCGCAGGTTGCGTGATGGTAGGTACTGGGAGACCATGTCGCAGATGTACGGAGGAGACAGAGAGGTAAGGCTGGGGAGTAATGGGAAGACAGGTGCATTAGTCAGGCAGCAGAGTTTAGGCTAGATTGAAGGGGTGCAAGAGTGCTAGAGGGGAGGCCAGAGAGCAGGAGGTTGCAATAATTGAAGTGGGAAATGATGAGGGCATGCACAAGTTTTTGTGCAGTTTCCTGGTCAAGGAATGTACGGATCCGGGAAATGTTTTTGAATCATGTAGTAATTTCAGATATCCAGTGGCATTGAAGAATGGCCTCACTATCTTTGTACCTCATATATCAGACTACACCATCAATTTTTGTGATCCAACAGTCTTGGAGGGATCTATCCACTGTGGGTTAGTGTCAGACCAATATCAGTGGTTTTGTTTATTAACTTCACCATTCACAAAAAAGTTTGTCTCATCACTAATCTGAAGGCAATTGTCTATGCTGTGAAGATACAATATGTGCAGCCTCTGAAACAACGGATACTGGAAGCCTGTGCTAGCATTTCTTCTGTGGTGTTGCTATCAGTGTGTCAAGAGTGGGAGAAGAGGGTTGCATTGACATCCATCACAATGGACAGCATTTTGAACACATTTTAAAAGTGAATTTAAAATTATGGACACTGGAGAAAAACTAGTGTGGGAATAGGAAATCCTATTCCTATACTTTGATAAGCTGCCATAAGACCTAAGGTGTTACCCGTGTGAGCTGCACCTTAATGTATATGCCATATGTGTAAAGATAAAGTATAGACTAAGCGTTCAATCTCTATGGCAGAAGAAGGAGACAGGATGCCTGAATATGGTTTAACCCCACAGCGGGATGATTATTCATTAAAGTGTTGAAAGTATTAAAAAATATGTTTGAAAAATAAGTTTTCCACTGAATTAGATTCACGAAAGTTCTGTGTGTTCAGGTTGGAGGGGGTCTCTTCGGTAACCGTTAGCTTCCCTTACAGGTCGAATGCTCTTCCTTGGTGAGGTGCCTGTGGATATGTTCAGATTTAGAATCTAACAATAGGTTTCATTGCTTAGTGCTCAAAATCCTCCTGTTAGTTATCCTACTGTGTATAATATATAAAATCGTGCATGAGTCACAGTATAACTAACAGGAGGATTTTGAATATTACAGGCACCATATAAGAGGAGTGGACCCCAGAAGTCACCATAGGGCTATTGGTACAGATCATTACCGGTAATTTGGTAAGCGATATATAGCCATATAGAGCCCTAAGCAATAAAACTGATGGTTAGATTCTAAATCTGAACATATCCACAGGCACCTCACAACGGAAGAGCACTGCACCCGTAAGGGAAGCTTACGACTACTGAAGAGACCCCTCCAATCTGAACACACAGAACCTTTACGAATCTGATTCAGTGGAAAACCTATTCTTCAAACATAATTTTTAATACTTTTAACACTTTAATGAATAAATATCCCATTGTAGGGTAAAACCATATTCAGGTGTCCTGTCCCCTTCTTATGCCATAGAGATTGTGCGCTTAGCCTATACTTTATCCTTACACATTTTTATAAGTAGTCATAAACTTGTAAACAGGGCCGCCACCAGGGGGTGACAGCTCTGACTGGAGTCAGGGGCCCCGGGCCTCACTGCAGGGGGTGTGGCCATTAGATCAGGGGCAGGGGGGCCCAGCTGTGACTCCAGGGGGCGTGGCCATTTGGATCAGGGAGCAGGCTCCTCTGGCCCCGCTCCCCACATCATGCATGGCCCCCCTTCTCCTATCAATCACCGCCAGGCCACAGAGCTGCGGTGGAGTAGCTGTGGCAGCGAGCGGTGGGAGCCACTATGTTCTTTGTGGACAGCTGCATTCACTAACTGTGCAGCCAGTCGGTAGAGGTTGAGACTTCTACACAGCGGCCGCGGATCTCCGTTTGGCCGCGACCATTTTGTTGAAGTCTCAACTTCTACCAAATGTCTGCATAGTTAGTGAATGCAGCCAGCCACAAAGAACACGGCGGCGCCCACTGTACACTGACGCAGGCCCGCAGCTACTCCCCCGCAGCTCCAGTATTCCAGCTGTGCCCTCACACTCCGAGACCTGCCTCATGCACCCCCGCTCCGCAGCAGTGGCTCCCCCCAACGGTAAGACATGAAGGGGTCTGGGGGAGGGATGGGGGCCATATATACAGAATGGGGGGCCACATATAGGGAGGGAGGCTGTCAGGATAGCTGGAGGAAGGATTGAGGGAGGCTGTTGGGATGGAGGAAGGATTGAGGGAGGCTGTTGGGATGGAGAAAGGATTGAGGGAGGCTGTTGGGATGGAGGAAGGATGGAGGGAGACTGTTGGGCTGGAGGAGGATGGATGGAGGCTGTCGAGATGGAGGAACACTGTAGGGATGAAGGAAGTATGGAGGGAGGCTATCAGGATGGAGGGAGGTTGTGGGGATGGCGTAAGGATGGAGGGAGGCTATTGTGATGGAGGGAGGAAGGAGGGAGGCTGTCGGGATGGAGGAAGGATGGAGGGAGGCTCTTGGGATGGAGGAAGGATGGAGGGAGGCTGTTGGTATGGAGGAAGGATGGAGGGAGGCTGTCGGGATGGAGGGAGGCTGTCAAAATGAAGAAAGGATGAAGGGAGACTGTCAGGATGGAGGGAGGCTGCCGAAATGGAGGGAAGCTGTTAGGTTGTTGTCTGTATGGCCTGCAGCCATCTCTATTGTGTATTCTCTATTGTGTACGGCCAGCAGCAGTCTCTATTGTGTATTCTCTAGTGGTGTTTATAGCCAGCAGCTGTCTCCATTGTCTATACAGCCCGCAGCCGTCTCCATTGTCTATACGGCCTGCAGCCATCTCTATTGTGTATCCTCTATTGTGTACGGCCAGCAGCAGTCTCTGTTGTGTATTCTCTATTGTGTGTATAGCCAACAGCAGTCTATATTGTGTATATGGCCCGCAGCCATCTCTATTGTGTATACAGTTAGCAGCTGTCTCTATTGTGTATTCTCTAATGTATATAAAGCTATTGTGTATTTAGCCCACACAGTCTCAAGTGTGTGTGTGTGTGTAATATATTATAGAGAGTGTAAAAAAAGGAAAAGCAGCACAAAAATAGAAAAAAGTGGACCCTATTGTCCTTATTGGGCAATAAAGTCCACTTTTTTCTATTTTTTTTGTGTGCTATTCTTCCTTTTTTTTACTCTATTGTAAAGAACCATCTAGATTGCTGGTTGGGAAAGCTTTGCACATAAATTGAGGTAATTTTTGGTGCTGTTCCAATTTTTCACTATATATATAATGTATGTTTGGATGGAAGTGGAGCTAGGGTGGAAGTGGAGCTAGGGTGGAGGCAGAGCCTGGGTAGAGGTGGAGCAGTGGTGGGGGCTGGGTGGATTCTCAAGGGGTGGAGGCTGGGTGGAGTCTCAGGGGGGCCCCAAAATTTTGGCAGTCAGGGGCCCCGAAATTCCTAGTGGCAGCCCTGCTTGTAAATAAGAATAAGGTTACCTTAAAGCCAAGCACACCATTCTTTTTCTTATGAAATTCTCAATAAGTTTGATGTGACACATGACCCTCTTCCCATTGAAAAAAAAAGTTGGATCCAAAATGGGTGACTTCAAAATGGCCACCATGGTCACCACCTATCTGTAAAAGTTTTCCCCCTCCCATATACTAATGTGCCACAAACAGGAAATTGATATCACCAACCATTCCCATTTTATTTAGGTGCATCCATATAAATGGCCCACCCTCTATATGGCTCCCTGGTTCACTGTGGTACATGGCTACCCAGAGCATACGGCTCCCTGGTGCACTGTAGTATATATCTGCCCAGTGTATATGACTGGCTCCCTGGTGCACTGTGGTATATAGCTGCCCAGTGTATATGGCTCTCTAGTGCACTGTGGTATATGGCTGCCCAGTGTATATGGATCCATTCCTGGTGCATTGTGGTATCTGCGGGCCATATACACAATGGAGACGGCTGCAGGCCATATGCACAATGGAGACAGCTGCGGGCTGTATGAACAATGGAGACGGCTGCGGGCCATATGCACAATGTAGCCGACTGCGCGTTGTATATACAATGGAGTCTGATGGTCTTACTTACTTTAGAGACTAACGTCCATACGCACTTTAGAAACTGCCACCCATATACAAATTAGAGACTGCCAGCTGTACAGTATACACATTAGAGATTGTCGGCAGTATACGTGACCCGCCCTAGGGCCATGGGGTACCCGGTCCCGGACATTGATTCACGGGGGATGTCACTGGGGCCCGTGCCTGTTCCCATGGCCCTGGTGGTTGCTTAAAAAGGGTCAAACCAGTCAATAAAAATAAAATAAAAGTGTTTCGTGACACCACCTACGGTTCCAGTAATGTTAACGGCGCTGTGGGACAGTCCTCCGTGTGATGGTGCAGCAGCAAGATGGTTACGTTCCCCGTAGGTGGAGCGGGATCCCTAGAGCAGTGGTGAATGTTATAGTTTATGTACAGTCTTTACGCATGGAGGCAGCTTACCACACAGCACAGTCACTGGTCCTTTTCACTGCAGGAAGTGTGCAGCTCATCATGCGCAGGCAAATAAAGTACGTCACACAGTCTTTAACTCTGGACGGTTTACTGGCAGTACTTCAGACAGGTTACAGATGGTACAGTCTTTTGGATTTTTGTGGCCTGGGTAGTCACCAGGGAACCGGGATGACTCACTTAGGACCCTCGGTGGTGTGCCTGCCGTTTCTTTCCAGTCCCTCACTGCGTTCTCCTGTCTCCCTTGAAGCGCACCCGTGTGCAGAGCGTCTAGCTGGCTCCCACAGGCCCTCAGTGGAAGACTCTTCTCCGGGTCCCCCTGACCCTATTCGGTGCCCTTTTAAGGATTTGTCGGGTGTTCGGCCACACACACAGCCTCAGCCAGCCACACTCAACAAGCCACACACAGACACACAGCTAGCCTCATAGACAACCACACACAGCCAGCCAGCCACAAAAACTCAGCCAGCCACACACAGCCACCAACACACAACCAAAGCCAGCCACACACAGCCACACAGCCACACACAGCCACAGCCAGCCTCACGCAAACAGCCAGCCACATAGACAGCCCCACACAGACAACCCCCACACAGCCACAGCCAGCCACAAAATAAGCCACACACACAGACACACAGCCAGCCAACCACACACACAGCCACAGCCATCCACACACAGACACAGACAGCCACACACAAACAGCCAGCCGCATAGACAGCCACCAGCCACACACACAGCTACAGCCACAGCCAGCCATACACAGCCATGCACAGCCACACACAAATAGCCAGCCACACAGAGACACAGCCAGCCACATAGACAGCCACCAGCCAGCCACACACAGCCACAGCCAGCCACCCACACACACGCACAGCCCCAGCCAGCCACACATACAGCCACATACACAAACACAGACCCAGCCAGTCACACAGTCAGCCACACACACACACAGCCACAGTCAGCCACACACAGACACGCACACAGCCAGCCACATACAGACACACAGACACAGCCAGCCATACAAAGCCATAGCCAGCCACAAAGCCAGCCACACACAGACACAACCATCTACACACAGCCACACACAGCCAGCAACATAGACAGCCAGCCACACACAGCCAGTCACACACACACAGACCCACAGCAACAGCCATCCACACACACACAGCCAGCCACACACAGACACAGCCAGCCACCCACAGACACAGCCAGGCACATAGACAGCCATCAGCCACACACACAGCCACCACCAACCACACACAGATACACAGCCAACAACACAGACAGCCACACACACAGCCACAGCCAGCCACACACACACAGCCACAGCCAGCCACACACAGACACACAGCCAGCCACGCACACAGCCACAGCTAGCCACACAAAGCCACAGCCACACACAGACACAGCCAGCTACACACAGCCACAGCCAAACAGCCAGCCACATAGACAGCCAGCCACACACACACAGCCACATCCAGCCAGCCACACAGCCACAGCCAGCCACACACAGACACACAGCCAGCCACATAGACAGCCACCAGCCACACAGCCAGCTAAACAGCCACAGCCAGCTTCACACACACACCCACAGCCAGCCACGCACAGCCACCAACACAGCCAGCCCACCAACCACACACACACAGCCAACCACGCACAGCCACCAACACAGCCAGCCCGCCAACCACACACACAGCCAGCCACACATCCACAGCCAGCCAGCCACAAAAACACAGCCAGCCACACACAGACACACAGCCAGCCACACACAGACACACAGTCTCAGCCAGCCACATACAGACACAGCCACAGCCAGCCACACACAAACAGCCAGCTACATAGCCACACAGACAGCCCCATTCACAGCCACAGCCAGCCACAAAACAAGCCACACACACAGCCACAGCCAGCCACACACAGACACAAAGCCAGCCACACACAGATACACAGCCAGCCACACACACAGCCACACAGACAGACCCACAGCCAGCCAAACACACACAGCCAGCCAGCCACACAGCCACAGTCAGCCACACACAGACACAGCCAACCAGCCACACACACAGATACAGCCAGCCACACACACAAAGCTACAGTCAGCCACATGCAGACACACAGCCAGACACACACCACACAGCCAGCCACACACACACAGTCAGCCACACACAGACACACAGACACACACTGCCACAGACAACCACACAGCCAGCCACATACACACCCATAGCCATAGCAAGCCACACACACAGCTACAGCCAGCCAAACACACACAGCTACAGACAGCCACACACACACAGACACACAGCCAGCCACACAGAGACACACAGCCAGCCACACACACACAGCCAGCCACACACACACACACACACAACCACAGCCAGCCACACACAATCAGCCACAGCCCGCTTCGCAAACACACAGCCACAGCCAGCCACGCACAGCCTCACAGCCAGCCTCCCCCACACACACACACAGCCAGCCATACACACAGCCCGTTACACACACACAGCCAGCCAAACACAGACACACAGCCACACACAGGCACACACAGCCACAGCCAGTCAGACACACACACAGCCAGCCCACACATACACAGCCAGCCACACACACAGCCAGCCAGACACACACACAGCCACAGTCAGCCAGACATAGAAACAGGCACCCAGTCACACACACAAAGCCAGTCACACACAGATACACAGCCAGTCACACACACACAGCCACACACACACAGCCAGCCACACACATACATACATATACATATATACACACAGACACACACACTATTCGCCAATCACCACCAGCAGCATCTTCATTCTTCATATTTTGCTGGCTTCTGCATTGTGCAAGAACTTCTGGGGCCTGCATAAGAGGGGAGGGGGCGGGGCCTAGAGGAGATTGACTGGATATGGGGCCCACAGAAAAGGTGGGGGTGCGAGGCCCGGAGGAGATTGAGGCCCCCCCATTCACCTTTCCTCCTACCCTCTCCTGTTATTCTCCTCATGCCCTGCCCCTCACAGCTGTGAGAGCAGAGCTGTCATGTCCTGGCGGCCCCTACTAACTGATGGTGTGCTCTGTGTCGGCAACTTGCCGGTCCGGACGCTGCTGCTTCCCAGAACCCGCTATGCCTGGCAGCGACCGCAAAGTGATTTCAAGCCGGCCTGCGGCCGGAGGAGCAGGTGCTGCGGCCCCCCTTCCCCGTACTACAACCCCAGGCCCATTGTGAAAAGTCCAGCTGCTCCCGTCTATCAGTCCGGGCCTGGTGTCTTCACTGGATAACTCCTTTAATGGTATGTTCATATCTGCATATATAAAATTTACCAGATAATCAGCTAAAACAGTTGGGAAGTGTCAGAAGAGTGTCATGCGTTTTTTTCCTCACCAAGCATCCTTATGTTCTAGGTGAGGAAATAACATACAAAAGCATTGCACTTGCATGGCATACAGATGCTAGATGATAAAAGACACACACTCTAATAGCACATACATGACATAGGGATGCTAGGTGAGGAAAAAAGGCATAACACTCTTCTGACACTCGCCACCTTTTCTGGCTGAGATTCTGTGCGATTTTATATACACAGAAGTGAATGCACCCTTATACTACAGCTAGCTGCTTATTCATTGCATCAGTCTTGCTTCATATTTAGAAATGAGGACAGTACTGACCTCTAGTGGGTTTGTAGAAATTTACAGGAACATAAAAAGTGTAATAAATGTTCTAAAAGGTTGTTACATTTTGGTGCAACTCAGTGCAGCGCCAAAATTTTTCAACATTTGTCATTTTGATGCCAGTTTCTTCCAGCTCTGCTAAAATTGGCAGAGCGAGTCGGGAGTGTGGTGGGGTCATGACACTACATATGTAATGCATGATAAGCTGTAGCGTTCCATACAGCAGAAATCACATTCCAGTACCTTACTTAACCCATTATCTACCAATGTCCTTTTTTTGGGACGCCTAATCTTTTGCTTCTAGCAACTAAGATTTTATAGTTAGGTCCAATTTTTTGTGTTGTGTTTGTAAAATGAATGTTTTCAAAACAGGAAATCATGTCATTGTCATTTTTAATTGAATATTCTTCCACCCAGAGAGCTTTCATACATCAATTTTTGAGAAGGAAAATTGCTAATTTGGCAAGTAGTGGGTTAAAGGGATCCTGTCACCTCCAAAACGCCTCCTAAGCTATCAAAACATGTCCCTGCAGCATATTATCACTAATCTCACACCTAATCTCACATTCCTTTTGGCTCAGAAACGCATCCTGTGAAAGTGGAGAAAAACATTTTATAACTTACTCATTAGTGATGTTAATGAGCTGTGGCTATATTCTTTAGTCCCTAGGGCTGGCCATCTTCGTCATAAGGTCACGCCCTAATAGGCGTGATCTTCTATTCATATTCTATTCTCCCCCTCCTACTGTCTCCCTCCCCACCCCCTCTAGACTGTGAGCCCTCGCGGACAGGACCCCTGGCCCTATTGTACCCGTACGATTGTTTTGTCGATTTGTCGTCGTTTTTCGACCACTTGTCTTTGTCTACCCTCTAACTTGTACGCCGCCATGTATCCTAATAGCGCTATATAAATACCTAATAATCTATTATATAAAACCCGAAGGCCACTTCCGGAGGAGGCCACGCCCACTTCCGTGATGGTCGTCGGCCAGGCTCATCCAGTGCACTGTAGCCAGGCTGCCCCCCGGCTACAGTCACCGACACACGGAACGTTCCGATCTCGGAAGTTCCGTGTGCCCTCCTGCCACTCCCCTCCACCCTCTGCCCTCCAGCCAGTACCTACATACCGGGGGGGCAGGGGGGCCCATTGCCCGCCACCTCGGAGGGCCACACACACCCTGGGGGTACCCGTGCTCCCTGCCGTGTGCCTGGAGAGGAGGGAGGGCGGGACTTCCTCTCCTGCAGCTCTGCCCGCCCCTCCTCTCCTCCTACACCCGACCCCGGCCACCGGTAAGTCTGCAGCCATACATGCTGCTCTGCCCTCCAACCTGTGTGCCCCTCTGCCCCTGTCCTCTGTGTCTCTGCCCCTGTCCTCTGTGTCCTCTGCCTCCTCTGCCCCTCTGTGTCCTCTGCCCACTGTCCTCTGCCCCCTCTGCCCCCTGTCCTCTGTGTCCTCTGCCCCCTGTCCTCTGTGTCCTCTTGCCCCCTGTCCTCTGTGTCCTCTGCCCCCTGTCCTCTGTGTCCTCTGCCCCCTGTCCTCTGTGTCCTCTGCCCCCTGTCTCTGTGTCCTCTGCCCCCTGTCCTCTGTGTCCTCTGCCCCTGTCCTCTGTGTCCCTCTGCCCCCTGTCCTCTGCGTCCTCTGCCGCCCTGTCCTCTGCGTCCTCTGCCCCCCTCTGTCCTCTGCTGTCCTCTGCCCCCCTGTCCTCTGCGTCTCTGCCCCCTGTCCTCTGCTCTCTGCCCCTGTCCTCTGCTCCTCTGCCCCCTGTCCTCTGCTCCTCTGCCCCCTGTCCTCTGCCTCCTCTGCCCCCTGTCCTCTGCCTCCTCTGCCCCTGCCCTGTCCTCTGCGTCCTCTGCCCCCTGTCCTCTGCTCCTCTGCCCCTGTCCTCTGCGTCCTCTGCCCCCTGTCCTCTGCGTCCTCTCCCTGCCCGCCTTCCCTGGCCTCCGTCCTCTGCGTCCTCTGCCCCTGTCCTCTGTCCTGCCCCCTGCCGCTCCTCTGCCTCTCGTGCCTGCTCCTGCTTCTGCGTCCTCTGCCCCTGGTCCTCTGCCTCGCTCGCTCTGCCCCCTGTCCTCTCCCCTTCGCCTGTCCTGCCCCCCTGTCTTGCTCCTCTGCCCCTCTGTCCTTGCCTCTCTGCCCCCCTGTCCTCTGCGCCTCCTGCCCCTCCGTCCTCTGCCCTGTCTCTGCCCCCCTCTGCTCCTCTGCGTCCTTGCCCCTCTGCCCTTGGTCCTCTGCCCCCTGTCCTCTGCGTCCTCTGCCCCCTGTCCTCTGCCCTTCCTCCTGCCCCCTGTCCCTGCCTCCTGCCCCCCCTGTCCTCTGCCCCCTGTCCTCGCTCTCTCCCCTGTCCTCTCCCTCTCTGCCTTCCCGCCTCTGCTCCTCTGCCCTTCCTCTGCCCTCTGCCCCTGTCCTCTGCTCCTCTGCCCCTTCCCTGCTCCTCTGCCCCCTGTCCTCTGCCTCTCTGCCCCTGTCCTCTGCCCCTCTGCCCCTGTCTCTGCCTTCCTTGCCTCTGCCCCTCTGGTCCTCTGCCCCTGCCCTGGTCCTCTGCCCCCTCTCTGCGTCTTGCCCCTCTGTCCTCTGCCCCTGCCTCTGCCCCTCCTTGGCCTCGCGTCCTCTGCCCTCGCCTCTCCTCTGCTCCTCTGCCCCTCCCTCTCCCTGCCCTGCCCCCTCCTGCGTCCTCTGCCCCCTGTCCTCTGCGTCCTCTGCCCCCTGTCCTGTCCTCTGCCCCTCTCTCTGCCCCCCTGTCCTCTGCGTCCTCTGCCCCCTGTCCTCTGCTCCTCTGCCCCTGTCCTCTGCGTCCTCTGCCCCCCTGTCCTCTGCGTCCTCTGCCCCCTGTCCTCTGCGTCCTCTGCCCCTGTCCTCTGCCTTCCCTCCTGCCCCTCTGTCCTCTGGCTCTGCCCCTGTCCTGCCCGCTCTGCCCCCGTCCTCTGCCCCTCTCTGCCCCTGTCCTCTGCGTCCTCTCCCCTGTCCTCTGCGTCCTCTGCCCCCTGTCCTGCGTCTCTGCCCCCTGTCCTCTGCCCCCGTCTCTGCTGTCCTCTGCCCTGTCCTTGCCCCGTCCTCTGCCCCCTCTGTTCCTCTGCGTCCTCTGCCCCTGTCCTCTGCGTCCTCTGCCCCTTTGTCCTTCCCCTCGTCCTCTGCCCCTCGCCCTGTCCTCTCGCCCTGTCCTCTGCCCCTCTGGTCCTCTGCTCTCTGCCCCTCTGTCCTCTGCTCCTCTGCCTCTCCCCTGTCTCTGCTCCTCTGCCCCTTCCTGCTCCTCTGCCCCCTGCGTCCTCTGCCCCCTGTCCTCTCCCGTCCTCTGCCCTGCCCTGCCCTCTGCCCCCTGTCCTCTGCGTCCTCTGCCCCCCTGTCCTCTGCTCCTCTGCCCCCCTGTCCTCTGCTCCTCTGCCCCCTGTCCTCTGCGTCCTCTGCCCCCTGCCTCTGCGTCCTCTGCCCCCTGTCTCTGCCTCCTCTGCCCCCTCTGGTCCTCTGCCTCCTCTGCCCCCTGTCCTCTGCTCCTCTGCCCCCTGTCCTCTGCTCCTCTGCCCCCTGTCCTCTGCGTCCTCTGCCCCTGTCCTCTGCCTCCTCTGCCCCTGTCCCTCCTGCGTCTCTGCCCCTGTCCTCTGCTCCTCTGCCCCCTGTCCTCTGCTCCTCTGCCCCCTCCTCTGCGTCCTCTGCCCCCGTCCTCTGCGTCCTCTGCCCCCTGTCCTCTGCTCCTCTGCCCCCTCCTCTGCGTCCTCTGCCCCCTGTCCTCTGCGTCCTCGCCCTCTGCGTCCTCTGCCCCCTCTGCGTCCTCTGCCCTCTGCCCTCTCGCCTCTGCGTCCTCTGCCCCGTCTCTGCGTCCTCTGCCCTGTCCTCTGCGTCCTCGCTCCCCTCCTGTCTCTGCGTCCTCTGCTTCCCTCTGCCCCCTCTGCCCCTGTCTTGCTCCTCTCCCCCTCTGCCCCTCTGCTCCTCTGCCCCCTCTCTCCCTCTGCGTCCTCTGCCCTCCTCTGCCCCTTGCCTCTGCCTCTCTCCTGCCCCCTCTTCCTCTGCGTCCTCTGCCCCTGTCCTCTGCGTCCTCTGCCCCTGCCCTGCGTCCTCTGCCCCCTGTCCTCTGCGTCCTCTGCCCTGCCTCTGTCGCCTCCTCTGCCCCCTGTCCTCTGCGTCCTCTGCCCCCTGTCCTCTGCGTCCTCTGCCCCCTGTCCTCTGCCCCTTCTGCGTCCTCTGCCCCTCTCGGTCCCTGCCCCCTCTGCGTCCTCTCGCCTCTGCCCCTCTGCGTCCTCTGCCCCTCTCTGCGTCCTCTGCCCCCTGGTCCTCTGCCCCCTCTGCGTCCTCTGCCCCCTCTCTTGCCTTGTCCTCTGCCCCCTCTGGTCCTCTGCCCCCTGTCCTCTGTCTCGCCCCTCTGTGTCCTCTTCCCCCTCCTCTGCCCCCTCTGTGTCCTCTGCCCCTGTCCTCTGCCCCCTCTGTGTCCTCTCTGCCCCCTGTCCTCTGCCCCCTGTCCTCTGCGTCCTCTGCCCCTCTGTTTCCTCTGCCCCTGCCTCTGCGTCCTCTGCCCCTCTGTGCCTCGTGCCCCCTGTCCTCTGCGTCCTCTGCCCCCTGTCCTCTGCGTCCTCTGCCCCTGTCCTCTGCGTCCCTGCCCCCTGTCCTCTGCCCAGCCGCCTCTGCCCCCTGTCCTCTGCCCAGCCGCCCACGTCGCTGCGCTGACCAATCTCACCGCACTCACTGCTAACCACTGAGCCACCGCACTCACTGCTAACCACTGAGCCACCGCACTCACTGCTAACCACTGAGCCACCGTATACTCTGCTACCCACTGAGCCGCCTGTATATACACACAATTCATTTCACCGCACTCCCCTAACTATTAGTAAATATACTATATATGGATTCTAGACTACCCGATTCTTTAGAATCGGGGCCGCCATCTAGTAATAATAATAATAATATTGTATTCAGTGCCTCCCTGCTCTCCTCAGCGCTGCCAGGGCTGTAATGGGGCTGTAATGACGCGAATCACTTTGTGATTTCCGGCATCGGGTGACGTCAGTACACCCACGCCGCATGCGCAATGCGGTTCTTGAAGCCTACAGAGCGACGCGGGTGTACTGACGTCACCCGATGCCGGAAATTACGCGATTCGCGTCATTAAAGCCCCATTACAGCCCGGGCAGCGTCGAGGAGAGCAGGGAGGCGCTGAGTACAATAAGAATAGAAGATCACGCCAATTAGGGTGTGATCTTATGACGAAGATGGCCAGCCCTAGGGGCTAAAGAATATAGCTCCTGCTAATTAACATCACTAATGAGTAAGTTATAAAACGTTTTTCTCCACTTTCACAGGATGCTTTTCTGAGCCAAAAGGAGTGTGAGATTAGTGATAATATGCTGCAGGGACATGATTTGGTAGCTTAGGAGGAGTTTTGGAGGTGACAGGATCCCTTTAAGTATGATTTCTGGCATAGAACAAAAAGGTGCATGCTACTTATTAGATGCACCATATTCATGAAGAGGCATGCACCTATTCATGAAGTATGAGTGTCTAATTCCATCACACCCTCCTCATCAAGACAGGCAAGAAAATGGCTGGTCTTGATGAATCAGGGCCAGAGTGCGACATGACACATCATACCGGTTGTAAGGTAATGACTTTTAATTTATATTGTATTTCATCTGCATATATTTTGCACAATTAAAAACTCTAAAATAATATATAGAGTAGGACCACACTGATGAGATTGCCTTGACATGGCAAGGTGGCTCAAAAGATTGATCAATATTTTGCCAAAAATCTCAATTTCATAATATTATACAGCTTGGAATGGATATGTTAATTTGCACATTTTTTTTATTGCAAGCTATCTTCTGGTGGTGCTGGCTTATTTGTTGCTTTTTGTTACTGGGTGTAATCCTCAGTATCTGTATTATTCTGTATATATACACTGCACAGTACCACTTCTCATGTCCTGTATACTGGGTGTAATACTCAATTTCAACAGGTTTCCCGCTCACCGGACAGATAACGTTATGAGTGCAGCATTCAGTGACGTACTCCCTGCAGGCATGACAGGGCGGTCACAGTATTCCCAGAAGTACATTGTCCAGCTCCACATCTTCTTAAAAGAAGTAATTTTATTTTATGTACATGAGTTTTAACCTTTGAAAATGAAATTACTTCTTTTTAAAAGATGTGGAGCTGGACAATTTACATCTGGGAATACTGGGTGTAATTTTCAGTATCTGTATTATTCTGTATATATACACTACACAGCACCACTTCTCCTGTTCTGTATACTGGGTGTAATCCTCAGTATCTGTATTATTCTGCATATATGCACTACACAGTACCACTTCTCCTGTCCTGTACACAGGGTGTAACTCTCAATATCTGTATTATTCTGTATATATACACTGCACAGCACCACTTCTCCTGTTCTGTATACTGGGTGTAATCCTCAGTATCTGTATTATTCTGCATATATGCACTACACAGTACCACTTCTCCTGTCCTGTACACAGGGTGTAACTCTCAATATCTGTATTATTCTGTATATATACATTGCAGAGTACTTTTAAAATAAAGAAGATGTACTGGATAATTACGGATTAATTTTGCATACGAGCTTGAACGCCATTCCCTGCACCTTCGTGAATAACTGCACCTCCTGTGGACAACTTAAGGGTGAGATGAAAAACCTTTCTTTATATTTCAGTGGGTGTAATCCTCAGTATCTGTATTATTCTGTACAGTTGTGGCCAAAAGTATTGACACCCCTTCAATTCTGTCAGATAATACTCAGTTTCTTCCTGAAAATGATTGCAATCACAAATTCTTAGGTATTATTATCTTCATTTAATTTGTCTTCAATGAAAAAACACAAAAAGAATTGTCCTAAAGCCAAATTGGATATAATTCCACACCAAACATAAAAAAGGGGGTGGACAAAAGTATTGGCACTGTTAGAAAAATCATGTGATGCTTCTCTAATTTGTGTAATTAACAGCACCTGTAACTTACCTGTGGCACCTAACAGGTGTTGGCAATAACTAAATCACACTTGCAGCCAGTTGACATGGCTTAAAGTTGACTCAACCTCTGTCTTGTGTCATTGTGTGTACCACATTGAGCATGGAGAAAAGAAAGAAGACCAAAGAACTGTCTGAGGACTTGAGAAACCAAATTGTGAGGAAGCATAAGCAATTTCAAGGCTACAAGTCCATCTGCAAAGACCTGAATGTTCCTGTGTCTACCGTGCGCAGTGCCATCAAGAAGTTTAAAGCCCATGGCACTGTGGCTAACCTCCCTAGATGTGGACGGAAAAGAAAAATTGACTTGAGATTTCAACGCAAGATTGTGCGGATGGTGGATAAAGAACCTCGACTAACGACCAAACAAGTTCAAGCTGCCCTGCAGTCCGAGGGTGCAACAGTGTCAACCCGTACTATCTGTCGGCGTCTGAATGAAAAGGGACTGTATGGTAGGATACCCAGGAAGACCCCACTTCTTACCCCGAGACATAAAAAAGCCAGGCAGGAGTTTGCCAAAACTTACCTGAGAAATTCTAAAACGTTTTGGAAGAATATTCTCTGGTCAGATGAGAAAAAAGTAGAGCTTTTTGGGCAAAAGCATCAACATAGAGTTTACAGGGGAAAAAAAGAGGCATTCAAAGAAAAGGACACGGTCCCTACAGTCAAACATGGCGGAGGTTCCCTGATGTTTTGGGGTTGCTTTGCTGTCTCTGGCACTGGACTGCTTGACCGTGTGCATGGCATTATGAAGTCTAAAGACTACCAACAAATTTTGCAGCATAATGTAGGGCCCAGTGTGAGAAAGCTGGGCCTCCCTCAGAGGTCATGGGTCTTGCAGCAGGACAATGACCCAAAACACACTTCAAAAAGCACTAGAAAATGGTTTGAGAGAAAGCACTGGAGACTTCTAAGGTGGCCAGCAATGAGTCCAGACCTGAATCCCATAGAACTCCTGTGGAGAGATCTAAAAATGGCAGTTTGGAGAAGGCACCCTTCAAATATCAGGGACCTGGAGCAGTTTGCCAAAGAAGAATGGTCTAAAATTCCAGCAGAGCATTGTAAGAAACTCATTGATGGTTACTGGAAGCGGTTGATCGCAGTTATTGGCTAAAGGTTGTGCAACCAAGTATTAGGCTGAGGGTGCCAATACTTTTGTCTGGCCCATTTTTGGAGTTTTCTGTGAAATTATCAATGTTTTGCTTTTTGCTTCATTCTCTTTTGTGTTTTTCATTGAAGACAAATTAAATGAAGATAATAATACCAAAGAATTTGTGATTGCAATCATTTTCAGGAAGAAACTGAATATTACAGAATTGCAGGGGTGTCAATACTTTTGGCCACAACTGTATATATACACTGCAAAGTACCACTTCTCCTGTCCTGTATACTGGGTGTAATCCTTAGTATCTGTATTATTCTGTATATATACACTGCACAGTACCACTTCCCCTCTCCTGTATACTGGGTGTAATCCTCAGTATCTGTATTATTCTGTATATATACACTGCACAGTACCACTTCTCCTGTCCTGTATACTGTGTGAAATCCTCAGTATCTATTATTCTGTACATACAGCGCCTTGTGAAAGTATTTGGCCCCCTTGAATTTTCAACCTTTTGACACATTTCAGGCTTCAAACATAAAGATATAAATTGAATTTTTTTTTGTGAAGAATCAACAAGTGGGACACAGTCGTGAAGTGGAACGAAATTTAATGCATATTTTATACTTTTTTAACAAATAAAAAACTGAAAAGTGGGGCGTGCAATATTATTTGGCCCCTTTACTTTCAGTGCAGCAAACTCACTACAGAAGTTCAGTGAGGATCTCTGAATGATCCAGTGTTGTCCTAAATGACTGGTAAAGATAACTAAAATTCACCTGTGTGTAATCAAGTCTCCGTATAAATGCACCTGCTCTGTGATAGTTTCAGGGTTCTGTTTCAAGTGCAGAGAGCATCATGGAGACCAAGGAACACACCAGGCAGGTCCAAGATACTGAAAATCAAATGTCCAATTAATTCCGTTTCACTTTACAACAATATACCTGATGTCCTGATGAAGATACAAAATTGAAACATGCGTTAGCGATTCTGGTGGGGCCACTCTGCAAGACAGCTTGGGTTCAGCTTGGTACAAGAGATATATAGGTAAGCAAAGCAGCAGTAATCTGATAATGACAAGTGTATAGCAGCATTATGGGAAGGAATGCTCAGGACTGTTGGTATGAATATCTAGCTACCTACTTACTTGACATCACTATAAGTATACAGTGTAGAACATTACTATATGCTGTTGGTTAAATGTAATGGTGGAGTGTACCCACATAATTCTTTTATGGAATAATCATTGTTATAGAATAATTTTAGCTTGTATTGGTACCTGAATAAATTGTAATTGTATATATATTTTATTAAATAAAATGAATTTTGTATGAGAAATTGTTGCAGTTTCATGTATCATCTGTGTGTCCCAGTGTGAGGCATCACAGATGGTTTTGAGGTATAAGGTCCAAGATACTGTTGTGGCGAAGTTTAAAGCCGGAATCGAATGCAAAAGATTTCCCAAGTTTTAAACATCTCAAGGAGCACTGTGCAAGCGATCATATTGAAAGGGAAGAAGTATCAGACCACTGCAAATCTACCAAGACCCGGCCGTCCCTCTAAACTTTCATCTCGAGCAAGGAGAAGACTGATCAGAGATGCAGCCAAAGGGCCCATGATCACTCTGGATGAACTGCAGAAATCTACAGCTGAGGTGGGAGAGCCTGTCCATAGGACAACAATCAATCGTACACTGCACAAATCTAGCCTTTATGGAAGAGTGACAAGAAGAAAGCCATTTCTCAAAGATATCCATAAAAAGTCTTGTTTGAAGTTTGCCTCAAGCCACCTGGGAGACACAACAAACATGTGGAATAAGCTGCTCTGGTCAGATGAAACCAAAATCAAACTTTTTGGCCACAATGGAAAACGATGTTTGGTGTAAAAGCAACACAGCTCATCACCCTCAAAACACCATCCCCACTGTCAAACATGGTGGTGGCAGCATCATGGTTTGGGCCTGCTTTATTTAGCAGGGACAGGGAAGATGGTTAAAATTGATGGGAAGATACAGGACCATTCTGGAAGAAAACCTGATGGAATCTGCAAAAGACCTGAGACTGAAATGGAGATTTATCTTCCAACAAGACAATGATCCCAAACATAAAGCAAAATCTACAATGGAATGGTTAAAAAATAAATGTATCCAGGTGTTAGAATGGCTAAGTCACAGTCCAGACCTGAATCCAATCGAGAATCTGTGGAAAGAGCTGAAAACTGCTGTTCACAAACGCTCTCCATCCAACCTCACTGAGCTCCAGCTGTTTTGCAAGGTAGAATGGGCAAGAATTTCAGTCTCACGATGTGCAAAACTCATAGAGACATACCCCAAGCGACTTGCAGCTGTAATCGCAGCAAAAGGTGGCGCTACAAAGTATTAACTCATGGGGGCCGAATAATATTGCACGCCCCACTTTTCAGTGTTTTATTTGTTAAAAAAGTTTAAAATATCCAATAAATTTCGTTTCACTTCACGATTGTGTCCCACTTGTTGATTCTTCACAAAAAAATTAGAATTTATATCTTTGTTTTTGAAGCCTGAAATGTGGCAAAAGATTGAAAAGTTTAAGGGGGCCAAATACTTGCAAAAGGCACTGTACACATTGCACAGAGCCAATGCTCAGTATCTGTATTATTCTGTATATATACATAGTACAGTACCACTTCTCCTGTTCTATATACTGGGTGTAATCCTCAGTTTCTGTATTATTCTGTATATATACACTGCACAGTACCACTTCTCCTGTCCTGTACACTGGGTGTAACTCTCAATATCTGTATTATTCTGTATATATACACTGCACAGTACCACTTCTCCTGTCCTGTATACTGGGTGTAATCCTCAGTATCTGTATTATTCTGTATATATACACTGTACAGTACCTCTTCTCCTGTCCTGTATACTGGGTGTAATCCTCAGTATCTGTATTATTCTGTATATATACACTGCACAGTACCACTTCTCCTGTCCTGTACACTGGGTGTAACTCTCAATATCTGTATTATTTTGAATATATACACTGCACAGCACTTCTCCTGTCCTGTATACTGGGTGTAATCCTCAGTATCTGTATTATTCTGTATATATACACTGCACAGCACCACTTCTCCTGTCCTGTATTCTGGATGTAATCCTCAGTATCTATATTATCCTGTATATATATATACACTGCACAGTACCACTTCTCCTGTCCTGTATACTGGGTGTAATCCTCAGTATCTATATTATTCTTTATATATACACTGCACAGTACCACTCCTCCTGTTCTGTATACTGGGTGTAATCCTCAGTATCTATATTATTCTGTATATATACACTGCACAGTACCACTTCTCCTGTCCTGTATACTGGGTGTAATCCTCAGTATCTGTATTATTCTGTATATATACACTGCACAGTACCACTTCTCCTGTCCTGTATACTGGGTGTAATCCTCAGTATCTATATTATTCTGTATATATACACTGCACAGTACCATTTTTCCTGTCCTGTTTACTGGGTGTAATTCTGAGTATCTGTACTATACTGTATATATACACTGCACAGTACTACTTCTCCTGTCCTGTATACTGTGTGTAATCCTCATACAAATAAAAAAGCCAAGAAGCCAGCGCTGCCTGTGGTTAGCACGCAATACAAAACGTGCATGTGCACATGTTAATTTCTAACTGAACTTTAAACTGAGACATTTTGCAAACAATTGATCAATTCTTTGAGCTACCCCGCCATGTCACGGCATTCTCAGATGGGGCAGTCCTACTCTACGTTTTTTAATACGTTGTGCCATTACGGCCTCCTGAATGCATTAAAAGCAGAACCATATCAAATACACACGTACCTGAAGCATTTCTGAACTACTCCCACGGCGCCAGTAAAGCAGCGCAGATAAAGGCAGACCAGGTCCGGACATGACATCAGGACATTATCAGATCTGACTCCCACACTGCCCAACCAGCAACCATGGTTGACCACCACTTTTTGCCGTGCGCACTTGGTTGTACATGCCATTCTATCTGTCTTTAATGTGATTGATCTAGGCCGCTGAACACACATACAGCGGTCATACCCTGCCCATAACCTCTGCTTGATTGTTGCACATGTGTTTGGGCCTGTTCTACCCTCATCCATGGTTCCTGGTTGGGCAGTGTGGGAGTCAGATCTGATAATGTCCAGATGTCATGTCCGGACCTTGTCTGCCTTTATCTGCACTGCTTTTCCGGCACCGTGGGAGTAGTTCAGAAATGCTTCAGGTATGTGTGCATTTGATATGGTTCTGGTTTTAATGCATTCAGGAGGCCATAATGGCACAGCGTAATAAAAAACGTAGAGTAGGACTGCCCCATCTGAGAATGCCGTGACTTGGCGAGGTAGCTCAAAGAATTGATCAATTGTTTGCCAAATGTCTCAGTTTAAAGTACAGTTAGAAATAAATATGTGCACATGCACTTTTTGTCTTGCGTGCTAACCACAGGCAGCGCTGGCTTCTTTGCTTTTGTATGTGTGTAATCCTCAGTATCTCTATTATTCTGTATATATACACTGCACAGTACCACTTCTCCTGCCCTGTATACTGGGTGTAATCCTCAGTATCTATATTATTCTGTATATATACACTGCACAGTAGCACTTCTCCTGTCCTGTATACTGGGTGTAATCCTCAGTATCTGTATTATTCTGTATATATACACTGCACAGTACCTCCTGTCCTGTATACTGCGTGTAATTCTCAGTATCTATATTATTCTGTATATATACACTGCACAGCACCACTTCTCCTGTCCTGTATCCTGGGTGTAATCTTCAGTATCTGTATAATTCTGTATATATACACTGCACAGTACCACTTCTCCTGTCCTGTACACTGGGTGTAATCCTCAGTATCTGTATTATTCTGTATATATACACTGCACAGCACCACTTCTCCTGTTCTGTATACTGGGTGTAATCCTCAGTATCTGTATTATTCTGTATATATACAGTGCACAGTAGCACTTCTCCTGTCCTGTATACTGGGTGTAATCCTCAGTATCTGTATTATTCTGTATATATACACTGCACAGTACCTTCTGTCCTGTATACTGAGTGTAATTCTCAGTATCTATATTATTCTGTATATATACACTGCACAGTACCACTTCTCCTGTCCTGTATACTGGGTGTAATCCTCAGTATCTATATTATTCTTTATATATACACTGCACAGTACCACTCCTCCTGTCCTGTATACTGGGTGTAATCCTCAGTATCTGTATTATTCTGTATATATACACTGCACAGTATCACTTCTCCTGTCCTGTACACTGGGTGTAATCCTATCTGTAGTATTTTGTATATATACACTGCACAGTACCACTTCTCCTGTCCTGCATACTGAGTGTAATTCTCAGTATCTGTATTATTCTGTATATATACACTGCACAGTACTGCTTCTCCTGTCCTGTATACTGGGTGTAATCCTCAGTATCTGTATTATTCTGTATATATACACTGCACAGTACCACTTCTCCTGTCCTGTACACTGGGTGTAATCCTCAGTATCTGTATTATTCTGTATATATACACTGCACAGTACCACTTCTCCTGTCCTGTACACTGGGTGTAATCCTCAGTATCTGTATTATTCTGTGTATATACACTGCACAGTACCACTTCTCCTGTGCTGTATACTGGGTGTAATCCTCAGTATCTGTATTATTCTGTATATATACACTGCACAGTACCACTTCTCCTGTCCTGTATACTGGGTGTAATCCTCAGTATCTGTATTATTCTGTATATATACACTGCACAGCACCACTTCTCCTGTCCTGTATACTGGGTGTAATCCTCAGTATCTGTATTATTCTGTATATATACACTGCACAGTACCACTTCTCCTGTCTTGTATACTGGGTGTAATCCTCAGTATCTGTATTATTCTGTATATATACACTGCACAGTACCACTTCTCCTGTCCTGTATACTGGGTGTAATCCTCAGTATCTGTATTATTCTGTATATATACACTGCACAGTACCACTTCTCCTGTCTTGTATACTGGGTGTAATCCTCAGTATCTGTATTATTCTGTATATATACTCTGCACAGTACCACTTCTACTGTCCTGTATACTGGGTGTAATCCTCAGTATCTGTATTTTTCTGTATATATACACTGCACAGTACCACTTCTCCTGTCCTCTATACTGGGTGTAATCCTCAGTATCTGTATTATTCTGTATATATACACTGCACAGTACCACTTCTCCTGTCCTGTATACTGGGTGTAATCCTCAGTATCTGTATTATTCTGTATATATACACTGCACAGCACCACTTCTCCTGTCCTGTATACTGGGTGTAATCCTCAGTATCTGTATTATTCTGTATATATACACTGCACAGTACCACTTCTCCTGTCTTGTATACTGGGTGTAATCCTCAGTATCTGTATTATTCTGTATATATACACCGCACAGTACCACTTCTGTCCTGTATACTGGGTGTAATCCTCAGTATCTGTATTATTCTGTATATATACACTGCACAGTACCACTTCTCCTGTCCTGTATACTGGGTGTAATCCTCAGTATCTATATTATCCTGTATATATATATACACCGCACAGTACCACTTCTGTCCTGTATACTGGGTGTAATCCTCAGTATCTGTATTATTCTGTATATACACACTGTACAGTACCATTTCTCCTGTCCTGTATACTGGGTGTAATCCTCAGTATCTGTATTATTTTGTATATATACACTGCACAGTACCACTTCTCCTGTCCTGTATACTGGGTGTAATCCTCAGTATCTGTATTATTTTGTATATATACACTGCACAGCACCACTTCTGTTGATGGAGATTCTGCATTAGACTTGTGGAGGGTCAGCATTTGTGGGTTTATTATTTTCTGTGTCCTAACAACAAATGAAGTTAATCCGGAATAACCTGTGTACAGGGGTTATAGCAGGTGTCCCTTATTACTGGGATAGGGACTAACTTTCCGGTTGTTGGGGCCCCACCTGTACTGTGTTAGTCCACTGCAGCTCCAGCACATATGGCTCCTCTCACACCCCTAGAAGGATGACGTGACATGACCAAGGTTAGGGCCACGTCACACACACAGATAATTGTGCAGATATTGTTCGCTGATCTCTGGTTGCAGTGAAATCATGGACACATTGTTCCATTTTGTGGCCGTGTGCAAATGAACATTATGTTCATGATTTCACTGCAACCAGAGATCTGCAAACAATCTCTGCACAGATATCTGTGTGTGTGACGTGGGCCTAATTCTAGCATGTGTTCTATTATGTGGGCTGAGGATTGTGAGCCAGGGCTGCTGTTCATCCCAGTCCGGCATATTGCAGCTTCTTGTCAGGAGCAGCAGTATGTAATGGAGGCTTTTCTCAGGAAACATATACAAAGTGTGCTGAGGCCTGACTGTAACCTCTCCCTCCCTGCAGTCAGCAGCCAGTCCAAACAGGGCGCGGCGTCTTGGTTTCCATGGTGACAGGCCACACCTCCTCCCGCCTGAGGTGACGCTCCCCGGTCTCATCAGAGATGACATCACCGCTTCCTGTCACATGACCGCTCCCTGCGCCAAGATAACGTAACGGTCACGGAGCGTCTTCCTGTCACCTGACAGCCGCCTGCCGCCTCCTCATACCTCTGACCCCGGCACCGGTAGCATGGAGACTCGGCAGCGGACACCGGCGGAGAGTGACAGCGGGAGGAGGCTGGCGGAGCGCAGGCGGGAGGCGCAGGGCTGTCTGCAGACATTGTCCCATCACTCCTACTGGTTCGACCTCTGGGTCTTCTTCCTGTTTGACCTGGTGCTTCTGGCGTTCATCTACCTGCTGCCCTGAGTCAGTGAGTGTCCTCCATAGTGTGGTGTGTCAGTGTCCCCTCCATAGTGTGGTGTGTGTGTGGTGGATGTCAGCGCCCCCCTTCATAGTGTGGGGTGTGTGTTTCAGTGTCCCCTCCATAGTGTGGCAGGTGTGTCGGTGTCGGTGTCCCCTCCATAGTGTGGCAGGTGTGTCGGTCTCGGTGTCCCCTCCATAGTGTGGCAGGTGTGTCGGTGTCGGTGTCCCCTCCATAGTGTGGCAGGTGTGTTGGTGTCGGTGTCCCCTCCATAGTGTGGTGTGTCAGTGTCCCCTCCATAGTGTGGTGTGTGTGTGTGGTGGATGTCAGCGCCCCCCTTCATAGTGTGGGGTGTGTGTTTCAGTGTCCCCTCCATAGTGTGGCAGGTGTGTCGGTGTCGGTGTCCCCTCCATAGTGTGGCAGGTGTGTCGGTGTCGGTGTCCCCTCCATAGTGTGGCAGGTGTGTTGGTGTCGGTGTCCCCTCCATAGTGTGGCAGGTGTTGGTGTCGGTGTCCCCTCCATAGTGTGGCAGGTGTGTTGGTGTCGGTGTCCCCTCCATAGTGTGGCAGGTGTGTTGGTGTCGGTGTCCCCTCCATAGTGTGGCAGGTGTGTTGGTGTCGGTGTCCCCTCCATAGTGTGGCAGGTGTGTTGGTGTCGGTGTCCCCTCCATAGTGTGGCAGGTGTGTTGGTGTCGGTGTCCCCTCCATAGTGTGGCAGGTGTGTTGGTGTCGGTGTCCCCTCCATAGTGTGGCAGGTGTGTTGGTGTCGGTGTCCCCTCCATAGTGTGGCAGGTGTGTTGGTGTCGGTGTCCCCTCCATAGTGTGGCAGGTGTGTTGGTGTCGGTGTCCCCTCCATAGTGTGGCAGGTGTGTTGGTGTCGGTGTCCCCTCCATAGTGTGGCAGGTGTGTTGGTGTCGGTGTCCCCTCCATAGTGTGGCAGGTGTGTTGGTGTCGGTGTCCCCTCCATAGTGTGGCAGGTGTGTTGGTGTCGGTGTCCCCTCCATAGTGTGGCAGGTGTGTTGGTGTCGGTGTCCCCTCCATAGTGTGGCAGGTGTGTTGGTGTCGGTGTCCCCTCCATAGTGTGGCAGGTGTGTTGGTGTCGGTGTCCCCTCCATAGTGTGGCAGGTGTGTTGGTGTCGGTGTCCCCTCCATAGTGTGGCAGGTGTGTTGGTGTCGGTGTCCCCTCCATAGTGTGGCAGGTGTGTTGGTGTCGGTGTCCCCTCCATAGTGTGGCAGGTGTGTTGGTGTCGGTGTCCCCTCCATAGTGTGGCAGGTGTGTTGGTGTCGGTGTCCCCTCCATAGTGTGGCAGGTGTGTTGGTGTCGGTGTCCCCTCCATAGTGTGGCAGGTGTGTTGGTGTCGGTGTCCCCTCCATAGTGTGGCAGGTGTGTTGGTGTCGGTGTCCCCTCCATAGTGTGGCAGGTGTGTTGGTGTCGGTGTCCCCTCCATAGTGTGGCAGGTGTGTTGGTGTCGGTGTCCCCTCCATAGTGTGGCAGGTGTGTTGGTGTCGGTGTCCCCTCCATAGTGTGGCAGGTGTGTCGGTGTCGGTGTCCCCTCCATAGTGTGGCAGGTGTGTCGGTGTCCCCTCCATAGTGTGGCAGGGGTGTCGGTGTCCCCTCCATAGTGTGGCAGGGGTGTCGGTGTCCCCTCCATAGTGTGGCAGGGGTGTCGGTGTCCCCTCCATAGTGTGTCAGGGGTGTCGGTGTCCCCTCCATAGTGTGTCAGGTGTGTGTGTGTCCCACCCCACCCCCCAGAGGAGGAGATCAGGCATTCATTTTTCAACCTCCATCATTGTGATGGACACAAAGCTGCATTTCTGTCTTCTGCCCGATCCATCTGGATATTCTAATTGTTATTCTTGGGCCTCTATCACACTGGCGTTTTTGTCCGAATCTGGACAAAAAACGCATCTGTCACTTAACAGCCGCACTTGCAGTACACTTGCGGCAAGCCCCATGCATTGTCTATTCGGCTTGCGGCAAGTGCAGTATAGCCGCGGTGTCGGCACTTGCGGCAGCTGCAGCCGCAAAAAATAAACGTGGTAGTTAGTGATGTGGCGCATACAGGAAATACCTTAGGGTTTTAAAAGGAGTTCATTTGCTGTAAGGACTTCCATGACTGAAACGCATCGGCAGTCACATAGGCTCGTTAGGTGGATTTTGGAATAAAGGTAAATGTTTGTACTATTAAAGGAGTTTTCCCAGGAACAAAGTTAATTTTAATCAATAGATCTTCGAATAATAATAATTTCCAAAATTGAATGTGTATAAATATGTTCCTGTGCTGAGATAATATTATATATGTGTCCCTGTTATGTACTGTGTAATGGCCATGTCTGACTGTACAGGGACATGGTGTGATCATACCACATATCCTGTGCTGAGATCTTATGTGTGCCTGCTATGTACTGTGTAATGGATGTGTATGATCACACACATGGTTTGATCATACCACAGCTCCTGGGAAAGGGAGGATGGAATAGAGTTGACAGACATTACAGCACGGGATCATAGATGACTCTTTGTGAGGTAAAACACTTCCCTGACTTTTTAAAAAATATTTGAACTCAAACTAAGAATTATTTATTTGTGATCCCTCGCTGTAATGTCTGTATACTATTTTGCGTCCTCCTCTGCCCAAGAGATGTGGTATGATCAGACCATGTCCCTGTACAGTCAGACACATCCATTATACAGTACATAGCAGGGACACATATATAAGATTATCTCAGCACAGGAACGTTTTTTTTTATTTTTATTAACACATCCAATTGTGGAAATTATTATTCCAAGATCTATTGGTTAACATTAACTTTGTTTGTGGGAAAACCCCTTTAGTCATAAATGCTGGATATTTTGTTTCGTGCTTGTAGACAGTTGGATTTCTTCTGAATCAAACTCACAAGTTCAGGTTGTGTTTTCTTGTGATCGTCCTCCTGGGGGTGAATATGTAGTGTTAGGCTATGTTCACACAGGGCATTTTTTTACTGCGGTTTTGGTGCATTTTTACCTTGGTTATAAACAAAATCTAAATGTTTTTCATTCCCAGCAAAATGTACCGTATAGACTCGAGTATAAGCCGACCCGAGTATAAGCCGAGGCCCCTAATTTTACCCTCCAAAACTAGGGAAATGTATTGACTCGAGTATAAGCCTAGGGTGAGAAATGCAGCAGACGCCCATCCTGTTATATAGCCCCCCATCCCGGTATACAGGCCCCTGAGCAGTGGCATACAGCTCCCACTCCTTAGTATCTTTTAGTATCTGGCCCCCATGCTGCGGAACACATTAAAATATTACCTTTCCGGCGACTCCTTGCTGGCACTGCCGCGTCCTCCAGTCTCCCTACTTCTTCCTGCTTGTGTCGGCTTCTATTCCTGTGGCCGACGCAGCAGCGATGACGTCAGCGCTGCTGCGAAGGTCACATGACACCGGCAAAAGCAGGAAGAAGCCGGGGAGACCGGAGGATGCGGCAGTGCCAGCAAGGAGTCGCCGGAAAGGTAATGTATAAAATGTTTGTTATTTTAACAGGTGCCACAGCCTGGAGACAGATACTAAGGAGGGGGGCTGTATATAACTGATTGGGGCCAGTGTAGTGCATTATGCAACGCTCCCCCTGCCGCTGATGGACGGGGGATGCAGTGCATATTTATTACACTAATGGGCGGCCCCACGTGACCGCCTGCGGTCACTGCGGCCCCCTCCTCCTGCCTCCATGTTCTCAAATCAGACAATCTACGATCAGCCAACCTACTGCATCGTTGTGTGTTAACGATGCAGTTAACTACTTCGCCCATACACATCAATGAACAAGGATCGTTCGCTGGGTTGAGCGAACGATACCTGCTCGCTACATCGTTATCGCTGTGTCACACTCAACGATACAGCAGATTGATAGAGTTGATATCGTCAGGTTTTGCAACATGTTCATAAACTTGTCAACTCCGGTCCAATGATTTATCGTTGTCATATCGTGCCGTTACACGCAACGTCACACTTACGATGTCGTTTCAACGTCGCTCAAACCGTGACTTTTAAGCGGTGTCGTTCATGATATCGTGCTGTGTAACGGGGCCTTTAGTAATACTAATTTATATTTTGCAGCATTTTCTGCTTTAGAGGTTGCATATATAATAATATATATATATATATATATATATATATATACCGTATATACTCGTGTATAAGCCGACCCGTGTATAAGCCGACCCCCCTACTTTTGCCCCCAAAACCTGGGAAAATCTATTGACTCGCGTATAAGTAGGGCTGGGCGATTTTGGGAAAAATCAAAATCTCGATTTTATTTTAACCTATGGACGATTTTCGATTTAAATCTCGATTTTTTTTCTATTTTTTTTTTTTTGCTTTTCTTTGATGAATAAAGAGAAAAAAATGAACGGAGCAGGTTCCCCAGGTATATAATCTGAGGGGGAGGGGATATAGGACCCAGGTATAGAATATATGAGGTGATATAGGACACAGGTATATAATCTGTAAGGAGGGGGAGGGATATAGAACACAGGTGTATATTATAGAATATATAAGGAAGGCGAGGGGATATAGGACCCAGCAGGTATAGAATATATAAGGAGGGAGGGGATATAGGACCAGTCACCCAGGTATTATATAATCTGTAAGGAGGGGGAGAGATATAGGACCCAGGTATAGTATAGAATATATAGAGAGGAGGATGGAATATAGGACCCGGTCCCCAGGTATAGAATATATAGGGAGGAGGATGGGATATAGGATACAGATATACAATATATAGGGAGGAGGGATATAGGACACACAGGTATAGAATATATGAAGGGATATAGGACATGCGTCTGTGTCATGTGTGTTGTTCTCATTCCTGTACAGTGTCCTCCATTCCTGTAGTGTTCTCATTCCTGTACAGTGCCCCCCATTCCTGTAGTGTCCCCCTTTCATATGCCCCCTCCCATTCCTGCAGTGTCCTCCATTCATGCCCATTGTCCCCCATTCATGCCGTGTCCTCATTCCTGCACAGTGTCCCCCATTCCTGCAGTGTCCTCATTCCTGCACAGTGTCCCCCATTCCTGCAGTGTCCTCATTCCTGCACAGTGTCCCCCATTCCTGCAGTGTCCTCATTCCTACAGTGTCCTCATTCCTGCAGTGTCCTCATTCCTGCACAGTGTCCCCCATTCCTGCAGTGTCCTCATTCCTACAGTGTCCTCATTCCTGCACAGTGTCCTCATTCCTGCACAGTGTCCTCATTCCTGCACAGTGTCCTCATTCCTGCACAGTGTCCTCATTCCTGCAGTGTCCTCATTCCTACAGTGTCCTCATTCCTGCAGTGTCCTCATTCCTGTACAGTGCCCCCCTTTCATGTGTGCCCTCCCCATTCCTGCAGTGTCCTCCATTCCTGCAGTGTCCCCATTCCTGTACAGTGTCCTCCATTCCTGCAGTGTCCCCATTCCTGTACAGTGTCCCCCATTCCTGCAGTGTCCCCATTCCTGTACAGTGTCCCCCATTCCTGCAGTGTCCCCATTCCTGTACAGTGTCCCCCATTCCTGCAGTGTTCTCTTTCCTGCATTGTCTCCCATCCTGCAGGTATGGGGGACAATGGGCAGGATGGGAGACACTGCAGGAGTGGAGGACACTGCAGGAATGGGGAGGGGGACACTACAGGTAATGGGGACACTGTACAGGAATGAGAACACTGCTGGAATGGGGAAACTGCAGGAATGAGAACACTGCAGGAATGGAGGGGAAGCACCGCCGGGGCCACACACACAGGGGACGCACACAGAGTTGCACCCACCATCTTTCCTCCTGGATCCGGCCTGTGCCCGGGGAGGCCCCGCTCCTCGGCCTGTTTTGTGGCGGTGCCCGGTCTGTCCTCCGCCGTCAGGAAGTGTCAGCCTCCGGCCCGGAGCGGCGCAGGCCGGGATATACACGCGTTGCTACGCAACCGCTCGGGCCCGCAGACATGAGCTGGTGCCGGGTGACACCGAGCAGAGGAGCGCTGCCGGGACCCTCACACAAGACAGCGGGAGGCCGCACCGACACCAGCACCTGGTGTGAGGAGGATCGTCATCCTACACTGAGGATGGCTGCACCGGAGCACCCTTACGTGCTTTAAACAGCGGCCCGGCCGCCATTTTTAATCGAATTTAACGATTTGGACTAAAACCAAATCGTGGCCACAGCAGGGGGACGAATTAATCGAATTAATTCGATTAATCGCCCAGCCCTACGTATAAGCCGAGGGTGGACCCCAGCACAGGTATACAGCCCCCAGCAGTGGTATACAGGCCCCAGCAGTATGATATACAGCAGCCCCCAGTGGTATATACAGCAGCCCCAGTGGTATTGCAGCCCTATATACAGCGGCCCCAGTGGTATTGCAGCCCCAGTGGTGTATACAGCAGCCCCTATATACAGCAGCCCCAGTGGTATTGCAGCCCCTATATACAGCAGCCCCAGTGGTATTGCAGCCCCAGTGGTATTGCAGCCCCTATATACAGCAGCCCCAGTGGTATTGCAGCCCCAGTGGTATTGCAGCCCCTATATACAGCAGCCCCAGTGGTATTGCAGCCCCAGTGGTGTATACAGCAGCCCCTATATACATCAGCCCCAGTGGTATTGCAGCCCCTGTATACAGCAGCCCCAGTGGTGTATACAGCAGCCCTATATACAGCAGCCCCAGTGGTATTGCAGCCCCTGTATACAGCAGCCCCAGTGGTATTGCAGCCCCAGTGGTGTATACAGCAGCCCCTATATACAGCAGCCCCAGTGGTATTGCAGCCCCAGTGGTATTGCAGCCCCTGTATACAGCAGCCCCAGTGGTATTGCAGCCCCAGTGGTGTATACAGCCCCTATATACAGCAGCCCCAGTGGTATTGCCGCCCCAGTGGTATTGCAGCCCCTATATACAGCAGCCCCAGTGGTATTGCAGCCCCAGTGGTGTATACAGCAGCCCCTATATACAGCAGCCCCAGTGGTGTATACAGCAGCCCCTATATACAGCAGCCCCAGTGGTATTGCAGCCCCAGTGGTGTATACAGCAGCCCCTATATACAGCAGCCCCAGTGGTATTGCAGCCCCAGTGGTGTATACAGCAGCCCCTATATACAGCAGCCCCAGTGGTGTATACAGCAGCCCCTATATACAGCAGCCCCAGTGGTATTGCAGCCCCAGTGGTGTATACAGCAGCCCTATATACAGCAGCCCCAGTGGTATTGCAGCCCCAGTGGTATTGCAGCCCCTGTATACAGCAGCCCCAGTGGTATTGCAGCCCCAGTGGTGTATACAGCAGCCCCAGTGGTATTGCAGCCCCTGTATACAGCAGCCCCAGTGGTATTGCAGCCCCAGTGGTGTATACAGCAGCCCCTATATACAGCAGCCCCAGTGGTATTGCAGCCCCAGTGGTATTGCAGCCCCTGTATACAGCAGCCCCAGTGGTATTGCAGCCCCAGTGGTGTATACAGCAGCCCCTATATACAGCAGCCCCAGTGGTATTGCAGCCCAAGTGGTATTGCAGCCCCTATATACAGCAGCCCCAGTGCGGTATACAGCAGCCCCAGTGCGGTATACAGCAGCCCCAGTGCGGTATACAGCAGCCCCAGTGCGGTATACAGCAGCCCCAGTGCGGTATACAGCAGCCCCAGAGGGGTATACAGCAGCCCCAGAGGGGTATACAGCAGCCCCAGAGGGGTATACAGCAGCCCCAGAGGGGTATACAGCAGCCCCAGAGGGGTATACAGCAGCCCCAGAGGGGTATACAGCAGCCCCCGCTGTATACAGCAGCCCCCGCTGTATACAGCGGTACCCGGCTGTATACAGCCCTCCCCCCTGGTATACCGGGCCCCCCCTGTGGCAACCTGTAAAGGAAGCGATGATTACAATTATCGGGTCGCTGTCGCCGCCGCCGCCGCTCTGTCACCGTCCGTCACCGCGCTCCTTCCCGTTTTCATGCTTCCTTCACGGGCGCACAGAAAATGATGTCATTTCCTGTGCGACGGTGAAGGAAGCATGAAGACCAGGAGGAGCGCGGTGACGGACGGTGACAGAGCGGCGGCGTCAGCGACCCGATAAGTATAATCATCGCTTCCTTTACAGGTTGCCACAGGGGGGGCCCGGTATACCACGGGGGGGGGGCTGTATACAGACGGGTATATATTTTTTTTTTTTTATGATTACCGTATATACTCGTGTATAAGCCGAGGGGGGACTTTTCAGCACATTTTTTGTGCTGAAAAACTCGGCTTATACACGAGTATGTATGTATGTGTGTATGTATGTGTGTGTGTATATATATATATATATATATATATATATATATATATATATATATATATATATATATATATATATATATATATATATATATATATATATATATATATATATATATATATATATATATATATATATATATATATATATATATTATATAATCATACACACACAATTCCTAAATGCATTTGGCATAGTGCACATTGCTCAAGTGTAATGGTACCTTCACACATAGATCGCCTCATATCGCCAGGCGAGAATGCTAACGTGCACTCACGTTTTTCATGGTCTCCTCAGAATGCCGATGGTGGCGATGTGTCGCTCCGGAAATCGCCTCACCCATAGCGGAAGCAATCCTGCTGAATTCCATCGCCGCTTCACAAGCCGCAATTCCAAAGGCAATGTGGGCGTGCATATTCAGCACGGCGAGGTAGATAGGCGTGCTGCAGTGATTTACACCGTGCCCCATACACGCTCATTTGACAACGCAATAGCGTTACGATTGGTCAGCCTGCTCTGGAAGGCTGGCTAATACATGATACCATTGCCATTGTGTGGGGCTGGACGGACAGCTCATCAAATATGGCCCACTGTCAATTGACAGCTAATGGGAACACAGTAGCCCTCACCAATCAGTTCACACGGGGCACGGACTACAGCACGCTGTGGCACGCCTTCAGGAAATCATAGGCGACGCTGATTCCATCACTATCACACACAACACAGAAATATCGCCTTCATGATTGCGGCTGATTTCAGAGCAGTGCTCAGGAATCAGGCAAGAGGTGATTTATCACAGCGAAATTCCCCAATCACAAGCCACAACAGTGAGGCAATTTCACAGCGATTGCTCCGGGGTGACATATCGCCTTTAGGATTCCCAGGCGAGATTGCGGTGTGTGAAGCTACCATTAGTCACTCCTAATATTATTTGCACTGATGCTGGTTGGGGTAATACACCTGATAAACGGGCTTAACTGCATTTGCAGCTGAAAAAGGAAGTTTGATCTGATCAGTTCCTTCATTTGGTTTGCTAACAAGAGGACATGGAGAATTTACTGAAGGATTTGCATGTTTGTGTTTTTGCAGGATTCTTTGGAGATCTCTGGGATGCGTTATCTTCTTCTCGCCCGCTGCTCTGAGAACGTCTGATTGTTCATATTCATGTGACTCCTATACACGAACACGCAAGCTTCGGAAAGACGGCATCTCCATCCAATAAGTGCTTGTTGTTTTTCCTTTTTTTTTATGATCTATTTATTTTCCTATTTTGTAATCTAATTGTACTAAATGACAAGATCAAGAGATCTTCATGATTCACTCTTCCCTTCCAAATGTCTTCATCTTTTCTTTGGAAATGTGGTGGTTGTGCAGAACATCAATGATGCTGTCGGGAAAAGTGTGGAGTGCAGAGAGGCTCCCGATCCTGGGACCTTCTCACCTCTCATAGTTCAATGTTACATGTTGAGGTGAAGACTTCAGAACTGTCCAAGTAAACGGGACTAAAAAGCCAGATAATGAAAACCACAAACTATCACAACACAGTGGCGCAGCAACAGAATAAAACACTTGCACCTCATGTTATAGGCCATTTTCTAATTCAACTATTACATAATGTACTATTACCCTAAGCAGTCTAGCCTCAAATATGGTGTCTCCCACTGATTTATGACTTATGACCTATTGCTTGTGTTTTGTTTTATATACATATAGCCAGCCTTACACTGTTATATGACCAAAGAGGTTCAGATCAGGAATCTGAAGTATGGATGACTTTATATTATATAATATGGTTCCACGTGCACACGTTCAGGGCATAATATATTGTAAGCCAAAGACTAGAGCTTAGTATCAATGCTCGAGAGTTGGTGTGTATTTGGTAAATAATCACCTTAACGAAGTTGTGTTCCACAATAATAAGAATATTAACAAAAACCAAAATTTGTTCTTCTGTTAAGATTACAAAAGAAATGTGTAGTGTATGGAAGATGCAATGACAATAATGCTGTAATTACAGATTTTTATCAGATTGCTTAATTTATGAAAATACAGCAATATTCTGTTATATGGCGTTTGTGATTTTTGCCTTTTGCAAATATGCAAGGGTTTTGCTTTTCAGACTTAAGGGGATTTCCCATACGTACATTTTACTCAATAGATCTTAAAATTAATATTTTTCTACAAATAGATGTGTTTAGAAAAAAATGTTCGTGTGCTCAGATTGTGTCCCTGCTATGTACTGTGTAATGGATGTGTCTGACCGTACAGCGACATGATCTGATCATACCACATCTCCTGGGCAGGAGGACTATATAGATATTACAGCACGAAATCGCAAATAATTCCTTCTTTGAGGGGGGAAAAAAACACTTTAAAAACAGGCAGGGAAATATTTTACCTCACAAAAATAATCAGTTGTGATCCCATGCTGTAACCCGATGTGTACCATAGTTACCAGCGAGATCGCGGCTCCACATCACTGGTGAGTCTGTCTGTGTGACAGCTCACCAGCGATGTGAGCGATATTGTAAGCGATCGCGCGTGCACGTGATCGCTTACAATATCGCTAGAGATATCTCAGCGTGTGACGGCCGCCTTAGCTGTATGGTCAGACACGGCCATTACACAGTACATAGCAGTGGCACATTTATAAGATTATCTCAGCACAGGAACATTTTTCTAAACGCATCCAATTGTGAAAAGATCTATTGATTAAAATGAACTTTGTTCTCATCTCTCAAATGCTTTGTGCACACTACTGTATTACAGCTCCACACAACCTCAAAGCTGCTCAGAAGTCTATAGGAATGATCCATGAAGGTGTTTACATCAGAATCCTGTTATAAATTGTGTTAATGTTGCAACTTTTGGCGTTTTCATGATCGTACTGTTCTGCCTTCCTTAAATGAATGTGGCCAGGCTAAGGCTACGTTCACACGTTGGATATTTTCTTGTTTACGCGCTTCTTTTATGCAGTTGTTCCTTTTTACTGCATTCACACACTGTGCATTATCGTCTGCACTTTTCCCGAGCCCATTTTATAATGTGGGATATGGGAAAAGCGCGCAGAAAAAGGCTAAAAAATTGACATGTTGATCCTTTTTGCAGACGTGCTTTGCAGTGGAAGCTTATCTGCAAAAATACGGATTGTGTAAACGCATTTTAGCAAAAGACATTGATTTTGCTGGGATGCGTTACACCACTAAGTTTCACTGTATTCACGCTAGTGCTAAATGGCGCTGCATAAATGGTGAAATACGCTCAGTGTGAACGCAGCCTAAGCCTGTCTGTAGAAGTGGTGGACATTTCTGGTGGAGACACTTAGCACTTGTAAGATGCACCTAATTCATTCAGTGACGTTCATAACTCGTGTGTGTGTTTGTGTTTATTTTTTTCCAGCACTGATGGGGTACTTTAAAACTAAGCCCTCTGTATTGCACTCACCCTCAGGTGGCTTCACCTTTTTTCAGTGTCCCTCTGGTCACCCAGGCACCATCTTATGACCAGAAGGCTACGTTCACACGTATTTGCTGCGTATTCTTGCAGTAGTGTGCTTTTTGGCGCGGATTGCACTAAAAAAGCGCACCTGCATGCCCACAGTGTGCATTTTTACTACTTGCACTTTTCCCAAGCCCATTTTATAATGTGGCCTTAAAGAAAAGCGCACTTAAAATGTGCAAAGAATTGTCATGGTCATTCTTTTTGCGCGTGCACACAAAAATACTCAGCATCTAAACGCATTTCAGCAAAAGCCATCGCTTTTGGTGCCATGCGCCTCCAGGGTTGCGTTTCACTGCATTTATGCAATCGCTAAATAGCGCTGCGTAAATGTACAAATACACAACGTGTGAATGGTAGCCTAACCGTCTGACTTGTGTTAAGTTGTCACTTCCTCCACATTGAAGCAGCTGACAGGTCACAAATTTCCAGAGACCGACCAGAGTGGCACTGATAACAGATGAGGACATCAGCAGGTGAGTATAATGCTGGGGCAGGGGACCTGGATATAAAGCACCACTGCATTTGTAAAATATAATATTAAAATACAAAATGATGGAGTGGTTCTTTAATGAAGGGGTGAACAATGCCATCTTTACTGCGGCAGGTGTTTAATCATTTGTCCATTTTTTTAAGGAAATCTTGTAACCGTCCACTGTTGGTGACCCTTGAGAACTGGAGTTGTGCACACCTGCTGTAATGAATTAGACATATGTTAATTTTGCACTTTGCTTCATTAAAGGGGAACTCCAGTGAGAGAGAACTTTTTAGTACAGTTCCTGCCCTCCTACATGATGAAGCAGAGCTGTACACTGCAGTTCTAGGATCTATATACCGCTTATAATTCAATAAAATCATACCTGCTCCTCTGCTCTCGCCCCCACCTCAGGGAACCCAGAATCTACAGCCTGTCAGCTTCATGTAAGGGCCACGTCACACACAGATATCTGTGCAGAGATTGTTCGCAGATCTCTGGTTGCAGTGAAATCATGGACACATTGTTCCATTTTGTGGCTGTTGCATGTGTACGCGATGTGTCCATGATTTCACTGCAACCAGAGATCTGTGAACAATCTCTGCACAGATATGTGTGTGTGTGTGACGTGGCCCTTAGAGCAAAAAGCAGGAGGTGTGTCAGAGGTGTGGATGCTGCAGGATCAACCTACATTCATGCCCCCTCACATCTCTGTATAGGGAGGGGGCGTGCAGAGCTTTAGGTTCCCTGAGGTGGGGGTCAGAGCAGAGGAGCAGGTGTGATTTTTATCGATTTATTAAGAGATCTGTAGATCCTAGAACTGCAGTGTACGGTCTTACTTCATCATGTAGGAGGGCAGGGACTGTACTAAAAAGTTTTCTCTCACTGGAGTGTCCCTTTAAGACTGGCATGCACAAATCTGGTCTTAGTGAATTGGTCCAGATGGGAGTCTTCTGTATGTCCACATTATGATGCAGAATTGTGTATGTCCAATCATGTGCTGTTTTACAGATCTATACAGCATCACAGCTAAAGATGTCTAATATGGCGGGATCAAACAGAGCTTGGAGCACTTACATCTCTGTAATGTGGAGCCTCAGGGACCTCATATGCCTCAGTATTTGTAAATTTTGCATTTCTGCATTACATGTTGCATTTCTGGTGTGGACGAGACTCTGTGATTTGTGCACAGGTATTCGCCTGCGTACAGATCACATATGGCAGTGAATGGGTGCGCACGGTCATGTGCAGCACTGTACGCTCCCATTATAAAGATAGGGGCTTGCGGTGCTGCGGTCACACTGCGGATCCCCTCTGCAGAACGCTGCGGAAGGGAACGCAAATGTGAAGGCAGCCTTAAATAAGGCCACAACAATCCTCGGCACAGCAAAAAACACTCCTAACTAATGTGGTAGAACAATAATCTTGGGTAGGATATTTCTCCATCTGTGTCCAAAATAAAAAAATACATATAACTTTGCAGCAAGAAAACTAAAAATGTCATTCCCAGGTCCATGCACATGTATTTGAAACACATTTCAGATTAAGTCCTTATCTATAGATAATACAAGCAAGAAATCTTTCCCTCTCTTATAAGAAATGTTACATGAGGGGAGTATGTCAAGTAACAGCAAAATATATAAATAAAGATTTGTTTCACACTTTGTGACTTGGAGCATAGTTGTCTGTTTTCATGTAGTATGAAACCCACACGATTTAATATGAGATCAGTAATGAAACAAAAGACAGCCAAACTTACCAATACCATGTGGACACTATTCTGTGAGATGCACCTCTGTCCGTACAGCAGCCTATCATCAATGCCCTGACTATTCAGTGAGGTGGGCTGCCCAGTGCTAGATGTACACCCATAGGACTCAGCCCCCCCCTATTATCAGCCACAACTACAGAGCCTGGTCTGCAACCTGCAGAAGAATGAAAAAAGTTGTATGTTATGCATGAGGTATTGGTTGATATTTTGACCTGATCTAAGAGTAGGGCTGTTGGTAATAAGCTATTATCTGGACAAAAGTGCATCTCATAATGGTAGGAATGGCACCCTATGCAAGTCTTTGTGCCTTTGCAGTACAGGGCAGCTACCCCTCGGACTTTGGGTTAGTGATTGTTTCATTAAAGGGAACCTGTTAGGTCGATTTAGGCTCCAAAGCTATGACTACCTGTCGCTGCAGCTTCCACACACATCCCTAACCATCCCTGTCTGCCCTAAGGCTACGTTCACACACTGCGCATTTTTGAGCGCTTTTTTAGGTAAAATTCACTTTGCCGTTCAGACAGCGTATATTTTCGCGACGCGGCTTTCTGGGAGAAAGTGGCGGAGTAAAAACAATTGATTTGTCAATTCTTTACGCAGCAGCTCTGGCGCTTTTTCCTATAAGGGCGGCGCTGCTGCATCTGACGTCACAGAGGGGAGGAAGAATCCTCCTTCCTCCTCCCCTGAGTGACACCTGTGACCGCCCATTTGATTTTGCAGTGTATTAATATACACTGCAAAATCAAAGTTGAATAAAGATAAATGTATTAAAAATAATAAAGAATTAAATACTTACCTCTCCGACGGGTGGTCCGGTGTCTAGGAGCTGCCTCTGTAATGGTCCTGCTAGGACCTGTGGTGATGTCAGAGGGCGTTCCGGTCATGTGATATCTATCACATGACCGCGAGCGGCCAATCAGCGCGCCCCCTCTGACATCATGGCAGGTATTTTTCCATCAGTACATGGCCTTCGCACAGCTCCGGATGGGCGCAAACAAGCCGGCGGAGAGGTAAGTATGAAATCTTTATTGTTTTTAATACTTCTGGCTTTGTTTAATGTTGATTTCGCAGTGTATATTAATACACTGCAAAATCAAATGGGGGCTGGCAGACCTGGCACAGAGGGGAGGAGGAAGCAGGATTCTTCCTCCCCTCTGTGACATCACTTCTCTCCCCGGCCCGTAAAAAAGCATGCTGTGTGAAAGCACTGCTTTTTTTGCGCGGGGGTAAAAGCGCCCGCGCAAAAAAAAATGCAAATAATGCGCTGTGTGTGAACGTAGCTAACAGTGTCATATTGGCTTTGCAAAATAAGTTTGATACCTACATTTTCCTGTGACTGCAGCATCCAGTCTCTGGTGTGTGGAGACTGACTGGGCAGTCTCCTGGCCTCCATCTCCCCTCCTGGCTTTTGTTAGCACACCTTACTGGGCGTGAGAATAGATTCCCTTTAATATTTTTCCCTTTGCTGCCCCCTCATTATCATGGAGGCCTGTTGCATCTTGTGCATTTGCGTAGTGATATGGTATTTGTAAGTATGGCTGTCTTTTCCCCTCCCATGCTCCACGACAGCACTACAGGAGGTTGCCTCTTGGCCCTAATAGGGGCAGGAAAATCAAAGAGGTTAAATAGCCCCTCCAACCACCAGTGTTTCCTGTCACTTTGGGGCACACAAAGGTTCTCCTGAGGGCTGCTGGCCGGCACGCAGTTCTCATTTTACCTATCTGGGCGGTGAGGCGGTCTCCCACCCGTACGAAGCTCTTATGCCCCGCCTGTACGGAGAAAGTCATGGGAGACGAAAAGCCGTCGCTCATGGAGGAGCTTAAATCTCTCATTCAGAGGGAAATTTGATCATCTTTGGGTTCTGTGTCTGGGCCCCTGGCTTCTGCCCCCCCATTGCCTAAGGGCCACGTCACACGCATCGATTTTCAGAACGATATCGCTTGAGCAATCTTTTTTACAATGTAAAATCACTTGATTGTTTGATCGCAGATTTGTGAACATGTTCACAAATCTGTCGTTGGTTGGCCAGTGGACACGCAGCATCGCTGTGTGTGACACTGGGAGACAACCGATAAGCCAGCTCCCAGCGCCTCTCACAAGCACTGGGAGCTGGTATCCAAGGTAAACTGCGGGTATCTAGGCAGCGTGTGCTGCCTAGATACCCAATGTATACCTTAGTTATCAGCATCCTCCGCTCACAGGCTGGTATCTAAGGTACACAGCAGGTAACTAGGGACCCTAGTTACCCGCTGTGTTCCTTAGATACCAGCTGGTGAGCGGAGGAGGCTGGTAACCAAGGTACACATCGGGTATCTAGGCAGCGTGCTCTGCCTAGATACCTGCAGTTTACCTTGGAGACCAGCCTGCTCCCGCTTACCGCAGGCTGGCAGCGGGAGCAAGACATCGTGGAAACGATATTTAAATAGTTTCCACGATGTCTCTGGTCCATTGATTGCTGGTGAGTCTGTCTGTGTGACAGCTCACCAGCGATCTGAATGGCATTGTTAGCGATCGCGCGTGCATGTGATCGCTAACAATATCGTTCACTAAATTGAAACGTGTGACGGCACCCTAAGAGGCGGAAAATTATGGATCCTACTCCAGAAGGGTCTGACATGTCTGCTTCTGAGGAAGGCCTGGTGGATGAGCTGGATACATCCCAGGGCAGTGATGGTCTCCTTCGATATTATTTTTCCTCGGAGAATATCTCTGAATTAGTCTTGGCGGTCCAGACCACGATTGGATTAATGGAGGAGGAAGCGTCACACTCTATTCAGTGTATCGTGTTCGGGGGGTTCCGCTCGAAAAAAACGTCTGTGTTTCCCGTACATGATAGCTTGAGGGATATGGTCCTGGATGAGTGGCGGCTTCCGGAGAAGCGATATGTGATCCCAGGAGGGATGAAAAATCATTTCCCGATGGGTTTGTCAGTGTTCAACTCTGGACAGAGGTGCCGCGTGTGGATGTGCAGATAGCTAAAGTAGCCAACAAAACTGTGTTGCCTCTTGAAGACCAATCGCAGTTAAAAGATCCGATGGATCGTAAGGCTGATAGCTTAAGGTGGGTTTACACGTTGCAATATCGGCGTCCAATTTCAATGAAAAGTCACGTGGTTCGATCGTTGGAGCCGATATCGTTCCTGCGTTGTATGGTGTGAACGTCCAATACGATGCAGGAACGATGTCAATGCGATATCGGGGATTGAATGAGCGTGCTCTCCAATGCTCCGATATTGAATGGAGATTGGAGCCGGATCGTGCTGTGTGACAGCCCAACTCCGATGTGAAGTTCAACGTCACCCATTCACTCCCATGTTAAATGGTTGTTCCTGGGTTGGGGGGCGTAGACATCGTACGGACGTTGGATCCAGAAATCGCAACGTGTAAACCTCCGATGCGATGCGGGAGAAACGTGCACTAAATGCGCGCTCCCGCGCCATTGAATTGCAATATCGGAACGATATTGCAACGTGTAACCCCACCTTTACTGAAGAAATCCTGGGACTCCTCATCCTTTTTGTTAACATCTAATGTCGCTTCGACTTGTGTCGCTCGGTTCATGTTCCAGTGGCTGGACCAGTTGCAGACCCATGTGGGGGCGGAACACCGAGAGAAGAATTGCTGGCTTCCATACCCCTCCTGCCAGGGTGGATTTGATTTAAATCTAACTGATTTAAATCACGATTTAAATCACTATTTAAATCACTAGTCAGTAAGGCTTGATTTAAATCAGTGATTTAAATCAAAGTTTCTACCTAAATTAGTTCTTGCTACTTTAACATGCAAGTAGATGAAGATTTTTAGAATCACTTTTTATATTACTTTTTTCTCCCCAGTTTAATGGGTTAATCATTCATATTTGGACACCACTGTTCTGTTGTACTTAGGAAGGAGAAAAATAATCCTGACCTTAATAACAATTTAAATAGATTTATTCAACTGAAACAATAACAACATTACAGCATAAGTTATTTGCTTAAACAAACATCCATGTTTGTTAACTAATTTGGCTAAACAAATATATATATATATATGTATTAAGAAACTTAGGGTATGTGCGCACGGGGGGGGTTAGTGGCGGCGGCGGCTGGGCGGGACCCGACAGGAAGCTCCGGAGCCGTCCACCGGCTTCCTGTCGGGTCCGTGCTGCGGGTGACGGGCGGGTGTGCGGCGGTGCACAGCGGGTTAGCGCCGGCGATTCTGCAGCGGCTGGAAGCAGCACATGATTCTGCTTGCAGCCGCTGCAGAACCGGCCGGAATATAGAGCATGCTCATTCTTTGCTAACCCGCTGGGAACCCGGCGGGTTAGCAACGGATGAGCATGTGTAAACCGCCGCTGTGTGCACAGCGGGTGTCGGTTTACATAGGTTTCTATGTTAATCCAAACGCCGGTTTGGATTAACATAAATTTGCATGAAATTTATGTAAACCGACCGGCGGTTTCCGCTGCTAATCCGGCCCTAAAACTCCCTGTGTGCACATACCCTTAGACTGTCAGCCCAGCCGACACATGAAAAACTTAAATACTACTGTCCCTGCTGTCCTCTGTAGCACACTTGTCGTCATCTTCATCATCATCTTCTTCTTTGTTCCTATTCATAATCTGGAAAAGAAAAACAAGCTTTCCTGCTTTATTGGGTCCCAACCGATTTCTCAATTTAGAATGAATGAGTCCAAAGGAAGAGAATATTCTTTCAACGCCTGCAGATGAAGCTACTGCTGTTAAAAGTGAAATCATTACTTGAACAGTCTCTAAATCCAAGCGCTTAAGTGACTTCCACCAGTTTACTGGTGTGACCTTCCTTAAAATATCTTCAGCAAACATATATTTCTTGAATGGTTCACCCTTAGCTCTGAAGTTTATTATAGTTGGCATTAAAGATGGATGATTGCTGGATACCCATGTCATAGCTAACTCCTCTTCCTCAGCACTTAGATTTTGACCCTGATATTGGATATTGACAATATTTGCCAAAAAATGAGCTGGAGTCAGTGCTTGTCCCATTCGTTTGTTTACTGCTTGTAATTTAATTCTGTCCATGTGTAGTTCTGTTTTTAAGTGTTCACTCAGTTCCTTCCAAATTTCAACAGCATCCGCAATAAAACAGCTATTTTTCTGTATTTTGTTTAAAGCTTGAGAGATGGGTTTCAGGAAGCTCAGCATATGTTCAACATTTCTCTTAAGCCCAATGTTGAGGATTTTGGCCGTGACAGTGCCATCTATTTTATCTCGATTTTCTTCACAAAGTGTCATTAGAATAGGCCAGTTTTTGATATACTGCTCAAAACAGTCCACCACAGAGTTCCATCTAACATCTTGTGGGATCGTTAGCTTGGTTCCACCCATCTTTTTCAGAGCTGCTGCAGCAAAATGATTATTACGGAAGTATTTAGCAATTTCAACAACATTAGCCTTTATTTCTGGAACACTTAAGTCTTTGGCTAAGAGGTGCAGCAAATGAGCACTGCAACCATATGTTATTAGCAGCTTTGTATTCCCTCCCTGCTCTTCTAAATCTCTTCTCATCTTGGATACGTTTGCAGCATTGTCAGTGACCAAACTGCCTACTAGACATTTGAATTTTTGTTCACATGTCGTTATAGCTTTTACTGCCACTTCTTGTAAGTATTCTGCTGTGTGTGCATTTCCTGATGTATCAGTTGTTTGTGCAAGGAAGACTTTACCTTCTTCTGTTGTTATACAAGCACATACAATAGGATCATTGTGGACATTACTCCACCCATCAATACTTAGGTTAACAATTTTACCCTCCAGAGCTGTTGCACATTACTCCATTTCTCTGTCATACACTTGATCCAGCAGTTTCCCTGCAACATCAGCTCTGCTGGGTGGACTGTATCCTGGTCTCAGTGACTGAACCATATTAATGAAATGTGGGTTCTCAGTCAGACGGAAAGAAGAGTTCGTTGCATAAATAAACTGGGCAATTTTTTCATCAATCAACTCTTTTTCTAATCTGCTAGTTCTTATCACAAACCTATCTATGGTGGTTCCAGGAGGTAAAGGTTTTTTCTTCCTTTTGGGTGATGGTGATATGTGGCTGTGGGTGTCTGATGATGATGCTGCTGCTAATGAAGCACTATCCTGGATGGATAACTCTGAAACTGTAGAACAGGATGATGGTGATCTTGGAGGTGGATAGTTTCCAGAATCCATGAATTCCCCTAAACAAAAAAAGTCAATGCTGTTATTTTATTGTTTATTATACAATTTCTGCTTATTATACACAACACATCACTGCCCCTGCCCCAAAAGGAATATTTGTTTTTCTTCATTACTGTACCAAATGACAGTAACATGCAGTAATAATAAGAAATATAATTTTTCTCACACATGACAGTTCAGTCTTTAGAAATAGGATTCAGGGGCGTGGCCTAGCTGCACATGGAGTAGGTCGCACACTGCGGGAGCTCCGTGACCAGGACCCGTAAACCGGAACACAGCACTGTCCCTGAGCTTCCTCCAAGCCCCTAAACTACAAGCACCGCTTGCGGAGACCCCGGTGAGTGTATGGGGAAGTCCAAGCCCGGCTACTGCGACCCGGCTAGGTGCATTGCGGATTTCTTTGTGGCTCCCCCTGCAGTCCTCTCAGGGAGAGAAAATGGCGCCCGACTCACCCAGAGCAGCCCGCGCTGCCCGCAGAAACTCTCAGCCTGCTGTCTCTGCTGCAGCGGCTGCTGTTAATCCTGAGGCTCCAGTCACAGCAGCGCTCCTCAAAACCATGTTGGGGGATCTCAGAGCGTCCCTCCAGGCTGACATGCGATCTATTATGGCAGACCTGAGGGGAGAAGTGGAGGAGCTGGGAGGACACATTGACAGGCTCGAACGCAAGATGGAGGAACTAGTTGCCTCTCACAACGAGCTGTGGGACGCTCACGAGGCCCTACACTCCATGGCCCTACAAACCCAATCTAAAAGCCTGGACCTGGAGGACAGGTCCAGGCGTAACAATGTGAAGCTTAGGGGGATAGAAGAATCAGTGCCTAACTCAGATCTGAAAGCATTCCTTCAGGACTTTATTATGGCAGCTCTTCCACACACAGACAGGAAGTTTGTGATCATTGACCGCATCCCCAAACCGGCGAGATTGCCTCCTTCGCTCCCTAGAGACGTGCTGGCGCGGGTGCATTTCTTTGAACTCAAGGAGGAGATGCTATCTGCCTTAAGGGGTAATCCCACACTGGAAGACCGGTTTGCTCACATAAAGGTCTACCCTGACCTATCTCCTGGGACTCTTGCTCTCCGCAGGGCATTTGCTCCATACACGGCAGTGTTGAGGGACAGGGAAATTCCCTATCGCTGGGGGTTCCCCACAAAGCTTCTGATCCAAAAGGATGGGTCGGTGACCACCTGCCTGACACCTTCTCATGCTGCAAAAATCCTATCTCAATGGGGGCTTAAATCCGCCAGCTCCCCTGCGATTCTGGACTCCCCAAGATCTGACTCAAGCAAGCTGTAAGGTTTTCAGTCTTTTTTGCTATATCTGTTGTTATGTTTGCATTTAGTGTATTTTGTCGGCCATCTTGTTTCCTGTCATGTGCATTGACTTTTGCCCTCAACCAATATGGAGTTCTCAGCTTGTCGTCGGCCATCTTGTTTCCAGTCCTGTGCATTGACTTTTGCCCTCAAACAATATGGAGTCCTCAGCTTTGATGTCCCTGCCCTGTTTCTTGCCAATTGCCCTTTTAATCAGTTTCAGATGATTAACCTGTGCTCCAGAATCAGGTCTGCAATCTGTCTGTGACTTGCTCTCTGAAGCCTGGATTCACTCTGCCTGGAATCATTTATGAACACAGAATCCTGTTTGCCAGCAACATCTGACAGGGAAGTAATGAACTCTGAATGCTTTCCTTGAGACTTGTACTATGCTTTAATGCTCTGATGTCCTTGGTTGTTTTGCCTTGCACTCTGCAACTTACATTTACTTTATCCTGCTGATGCACTAACTTGTATGAAGCAATACAAGAGCTGCTAAAGAAGTGTATGTCTCATGTGTCTCATTATACCCATGCATTAGACTCTATATAGACTGTATCATATATGACAGATTCTGGAGCCATAATAGAGTCTGCTGGGTCTAGGACAGTGCTGCATCTGCTGCCACCTGTATAGAGATTTCTGGATCTTTTGCCATTGGAGAGCCGCTGCAGACCGTGGATCTGAGATATCGATATATGTGATGATAGTGGTTGTGGCTTCTCACAACCTTTCCAGGTGAGCACATTCCCTTCTTTTAAGTCAGGAGTGTTACCACAGGTAAACACTATTGTGCTCCTTTTCTTCCTTTCCAGCCTCTCTGCCGTACAGCTTCTGGGAATATGGAGGACCCCGTTAAACATCTGTGCGACGTGACGGATTCAATCCTTGCTGACCTACAGGCATTGAAGGCCAGCTTTGCAAGCCTGCGGGATCGCGGTGATCATAATCTGCAGGTGTTCGGACAAACCACGCAGGACTTACGAACCCGGATTGAGGTTCTGGAGGGACGAGTCCACATCCCAACTTCAACCCCGGTTATTGGAATCCCCAAGCTACCACCATTCCGTTTTGGCGGCGAACGGGAAAAATTCAGGGGATTCATTAATCAATGCAAACTGTTTTTTGCGGCTCATGCGCCACAGTTCCTTACTGAGCGATCTAAAGTATTGACAATAATTATGTTGCTCTCCAACAAAGCTCTCACATGGGCAAACCCCCTAATTGAGACTGACGATGACTGTCTAAATAATCTTGATGCTTTCATTTCAGCTATGGGGCAGGTATTCGATAATCCAAACCGCGGTGCTACCGCGGAATCAGCCATGTTAACTTTAAGCCAAGGTAAGCGCTCGGTAGCGGCGTATGCTTTGGATTTCCGGAGATGGGCTCTCGACACCACTTGGGATAGCTCTGCTAAAAAGTCGGTTTTCCGGAAAGGATTATCCTCTGTGATTAAGGACGAACTCGCTCGTGCCGACCCACCTACAGCATTAGGAGATTTTATCAACTATTGTATTCGGATCGATGCTCGGCTTACTGAACGCAGACAGGAGAGATGGTCGGAGATAAAGCGCACTAATCATTTATTTCCTCCCTCTCCAGCTAAGGAGTCCTTGAGCAGGATTATACGAGAACCCGAACCTGAGCCTATGCAGGTGGACTCTTTACAGAGACGGGTCAGTGATGCACGTAAGGAACATCGAGTAAAGGAAAATCTGTGTTTCTATTGCGGTAAGTCAGGACATTTCATTATAAACTGCCCCAGTCGTTCTCGTAAAACAACTGCAGCCATCATACACTGCGAGTGCTGTGAGAGGGGTTCTGTCAGGTCCGAACCACAGACCCCAGAGAGAGTAGAGGATACAGACATTGATTACTCAGACTTGAACTCTGTTATCTCTGAGCCGGATGCACGTGTTACTGCAGCAGTTTTTCAGGTTTTTTTAGCGGTTTCCCAGCTGAGTTGTAAGAACAACAAATCTCATTGCTTTATTCCCCTCAAGCTCAGGGTTCACTCTGTCTGGGTATCTACCTCCGCTATGATTGATTCAGGGGCAAGCGGCAATTTTATGGACATCTCCTTCGCTGAGAAACTTAGAGTACGTTCAGTAAAGAAGGCTACTCCTGTACAGATGGAGACCGTAGATGGCTCACTGTTAACCTCTGGACCAGTGGATCAGGAGACGGAGCCCTTGAAGGTCCTCATGGGTAATGACCATCAAGAGAGTCTGTCATTTATGCTGATCTCTTCTCCTCATTTCCCTATTATTCTAGGACTGCCGTGGCTGCAGGCTCAGAATCCTACGATTAACTGGGAAACTAAAGAACTGCACTTTCCGGAGAAACAGATAAGTCCAGAAGCTTCAGTCTGCTCCATTCCTAAAGGACCAACATCAGTCTCTGAGCTACCAGCAATATACCGTGAGTATGCTGACGTGTGTGACAAAAGGAACGCAGACCTGCTACCCCCTCACCGTCCATATGACTGTCCAATAGACCTGTTACCAGGTGCAGGAATACCTTTTGGCAAGATTTACTCTTTGGCAGGGCCTGAGCTAAAGGCTCTCAAAGACTATATAGACGAACATCTAGCCAAGGGCTTCATACGCCCCTCTTCATCTCCTGCTGGTGCACCAATCTTCTTTGTGAAGAAGAAAGATGGATCTCTTAGGCCCTGTATAGACTATCGGGAGCTCAATAAAATCACGATCAGAAACCGTTACCCACTACCGTTGATCCCCGAATTATTGGAGAGAGTACAGCATGCAAAACTCTTTACTAAGTTGGATCTCCGTGGGGCCTATAACTTGGTCCGCATTAGACCTGGGGATGAATGGAAGACAGCTTTCAGGTCACGCTACGGACACTTTGAATACCTAGTAATGCCGTTCGGTTTATGTAATGCTCCAGCAACTTTCCAACATTTGGTGAATGACATTTTTAGGGACCTCCTGGATACATTCATTGTCATTTATTTGGATGATATTTTGATTTTTTCTAATTCCACAGAGGAGCATCACAGACATGTGAAGATGGTTTTAGAACGCCTTCGACAAAACCATCTGTATATCAAACTGGAGAAGTGCGAATTCCATCGAACGGAGATCCAATTTCTGGGGTATGTAATGTCAACACGAGGAATTAGTATGGATGAGAGTAAAATCCAAGCCATTAAAGACTGGACGGTCCCCAAGAATGTGAAGGAGGTCCAGCGCTTTATAGGGTTTGCTAATTTCTACAGGCGTTTTATCAGGAACTTTTCTGAGGTTGTGTCTCCCATTACACGGCTTACCCGCAAGAACTCTGCTTTTACCTGGACCCCCCAGGCTCAAGAAGCATTTTCCCGTTTGAAAGAAAAATTCACCACGGCACCTATTCTGGTGCATCCTAACCCTGAACTGGCCTTCATAATAGCGGTGGATGCCTCAGACAGTGCCATCGGAGCTATCCTCTCCAAGAGGACAGGTGAGAAAGAAGTCTTACATCCCTGTGCTTTCTTTTCCCGTCAATTGTCTCCTGCAGAACGGAACTATGACGTGGGTAATAGAGAATTGTTGGCCATCATCGCAGCCTTCAAGGAATGGAGACACCACCTTCAGGGAGCTGCACAGCAGATAATCGTGTTGACTGACCACCGCAATCTTGAGTTTATCAGATCGGCTAAGTGCTTGACTCCTCGCCAGGCTCGTTGGAGTCTTTTCTTAAACCAATTCAGTTTTGTTATCTCCTATAGGCCAGGATCGCGTAATGGAAAGGCCGATGCGTTGTCTAGACTCTACTCAACTGAGACAATTCCACTCACGTCTCGTAAGACTGTTATCTCTGATTCCAGGTTCCTGGGAGTGCTTCATAATCAAGACTTGCTTAACGACATCAAGGAAGCATACCATACAGATCCCTGGCTGGCACAACCGTCATGTGAAGTAAGTCTTGTATATAAGAACGGTGTGTGGATTCAGGGGCAACGCCTGTATATTCCTGAAGCAGTCAGGGTGAGAGTACTGCAACTCGTTCACGATTCTAAGATAGCGGGGCATAGAGGAGTTCTGAAGACTCAAGAATTCCTGTCTCGCTTCTTTTGGTGGCCCACATACAGAAGAGACGTTCTAGGTTACGTCACTTCTTGCGAAGTCTGTGCCAGATGCAAGACTCCACGATCTTCGCCTACGGGTCTATTACAACCCCTACCCGTTCCATCCCGTCCATGGGGATCCATATCTATGGACTTCATTGTGGAGTTGCCAACCTCTCAAGGGAAGAACACAGTTCTGGTGGTGGTGGATCGGTTAACAAAGGCAGCCCATTTTATTCCGTGTGTTGGTCTACCCACTGCGAAACACACATCGGACTTAATCATTCAAAATGTGTTTCGCCTGCATGGCGTACCGGATGAGGTTGTATCTGATCGAGGGGTGCAATTCACTTCAAAGTTTTGGCAGCACTTCTGTGCTGCGTTGGACATCAAAGTTAACCTGTCTTCTGCCTTTCATCCGCAGACAAATGGACAAACCGAGCGGACTAATCAGACCCTAGAACAGTATCTCCGCTGTTTTATCTGCCACCTACAAGATGACTGGGTGGATTTGCTTCCACTGGCTGAATTCTCTTATAACAACTCACAGAGCGCTTCCACCAAGCAGTCACCCTTTTATGCCAATTTGGGTTATCATCCTAACATCCTTCCTCGACTTCCCATAGATTCACCTCTCCCAGCTGTAGCCGACAGAATCACCTCTCTACAACGGAACCTCGATCTGCTTAAAGAGAATCTGGACTCCGCTCAGGACAGGTATAAAAAAGTGGCAGATAGGTTTCGTAAACCTGCACCAACCTTCAAGGTAGGAGATTTGGTCTGGCTGTCAACTAAGAACCTTAAATTGAGAGTACCATCATCCAAATTGGGTCATAAGTACGTTGGGCCCTATAAGATTAATAAGCTCGTCAGTAACGTTGCCTGTCGCCTTCAACTTCCAAGATCTATGAGGATTCACCCCGTGTTTCACGTTTGTCTACTAAAGGCTGTGACTCCCAATTCATTCCCTGGTCGTTCTTCTTCCCCTCCTGCTCCGGTACTCATCGATGGCCAGGAGGAGTTTGTCGTGGAAAGGATCCTGGACTCCAGGTTGCGTAGAAACGGGGTGCAATACCTGGTAAAGTGGCAGGGCTATTCTTCTGAAGACAACTCGTGGGAGCCGGCCTCCAATCTCCATGCTCCTCGGTTACTCCGCCAGTTCCATCGGAGGTACCCGGGAAAGCCTGGACTGGGGCCATCCAGAGGCTGTCCCTAAGGGGGGAGTAATGTAAGGTTTTCAGTCTTTTTTGCTATATCTGTTGTTATGTTTGCATTTAGTGTATTTTGTCGGCCATCTTGTTTCCTGTCATGTGCATTGACTTTTGCCCTCAACCAATATGGAGTTCTCAGCTTGTCGTCGGCCATCTTGTTTCCTGTCCTGTGCATTGACTTTTGCCCTCAAACAATATGGAGTCCTCAGCTTTGATGTCCCTGCCCTGTTTCTTGCCAATTGCCCTTTTAATCAGTTTCAGATGATTAACCTGTGCTCCAGAATCAGGTCTGCAATCTGTCTGTGACGTGCTCTCTGAAGCCTGGATTCACTCTGCCTGGAATCATTTATGAACACAGAATCCTGTTTGCCAGCAACATCTGACAGGGAAGTAATGAACTCTGAATGCTTTCCTTGAGACTTGTACTATGCTTTAATGCTCTGATGTCCTTGGTTGTTTTGCCTTGCACTCTGCAACTTACATTTACTTTATCCTGCTGATGCACTAACTTGTATGAAGCAATACAAGAGCTGCTTAAGAAGTGTATGTCTCATGTGTCTCATTATACCCATGCATTAGACTCTATATAGACTGTATCATATATGACACAAGCGGAACAGACGCCGCATTAATCCGGACTGGGAGGTCGCGTGAGGGGACATATATCTACAGGATCCTGGTCTCTTCTTCCCGTTGTTACTCTGGTCCGTTGTTTCACTCTTGGACTAGTTTTGGACTTTCCCTGGAGGGTCCTCGCCTAACACTGAACTTGTTCAGTTTTATGGCCCCTTTGGTGAATTTGTTTGTTTCACCTGTGCATTCAGTTTACTGAATGGACTTCCACTTTACTGTTCTTTGTGTGTTTGTCGTGTTCGTCCTCCCCCCTCCCTTCCTGTTTTCCGATTTTAGGCTGCTGCAGAAACCGTCAAGATACTTCTCCACTACTGTGAGACTCCTCAATATCTATGTAATCATAAGCATGTTCTTGGTATATTACAATGAGTATATCATTATCTTCGATTAATGTAAATGGCCTCAACTCACCAAGTAAGAGATCCTTAGTCTGGCGCCAATTGGTGAAGTCTCGCCATCACATTATATGTTTGCAAGAAACACATCTTGAACAGGATAATGTGAGAATGCAATATGGCTTATACCCCTACCAGTTTTTTGCTAATAATGATTCAAAAAAAGCCGGGGTAGCTATTTTCTTCCACAAATCACTTTATTTTCAACTAGTAAGATCCATCCCTGATCCATTGGGCAGATATCTCATAATTCAGTGCGTTATTAATAACGTCCCTTATACTATTGCCTCTGTGCATGCTCACAACATTGGCCAAATTAAATTTTTGAGAAAGTTTTTTCAGTCCATGAGTGAAATACAACTCGGCTATAAACTTATCGCTGGAGACTTCAATATTCCCATGTCCAAACTGCTGGACTGTTCAGTTCCCTCATCCTCCAGGGGGAAGTTGGCCCTCTTGTTCACTCATTTGGACTACACGACATATGGAGATATCTCCACTGCAGTGAACGGGACTTCACGTATATGTCACCAAGGCATGGTTCCTACAGCAGGATAGACTATGTGTTGGTGGACGACGTAGCCCTCCCTCATTGTACTTCTGCATCCATAGGCAATAATTCCTGGTCTGATCATGCCCCTGTTTCAGTGTCCCTAGTAGACCCGCTGGCTATCACTCCCCCATCACAGTGGCGCCTTAACGACCACCTGCTAGTTGACCAATCTAACTCCTCATATATTGAGAAATCCCTTAAAGAGTATTTTTCCTTTAATGATGACGGCGAGATGCTGATCAATAATCTTTGGTTTGCCCACAAGGCAGTAACCCGTGGCCTTTTCATTAAGATGGCGTCGTCCATTAAACGACAACGTACCAAAGCCCTTCAAGACGCCCTTAAATTGTTGGCTGAACTGGAAGCCCGCCATAAGCAAACTCCCACACAACAGATCCTCTCTGACCTCTCTGCCATTAGACTGAGGGTTCGACATCTGTTATTACAGAAATCGGAACACATTCTCAAGAAATCTAGAGCTAAGTTTTATTCCATGGGGGATAGGGCTGGGGACTTGTTAGCCAGGCGCGTCAAAAAAAAATAAATACAATCGAGGATCCCCTTTCTGACCAAATCAAACTCCTCCAAGATTTTCAACCCCATCCAAATAGCAGATGAGTTTGCATCCTACTATTCTTCTCTCTACAACCTTTCTACTGACCCTTCTATCCCCCAACCCTCTCAATCTACTATTTCCTCCTTTCTAGATAGAGCGAACCTGCCCAGAGCCACGGCAGAACAATTAACATTTCTTAATGCCCCCATTCACGACTCTGAAATTATCCAAATGATCAAAAACTCTATAAAAAAAAAAAAACGCTCCTGGCCTCGATGGGTTCTCCTTCACTTATTATGCCCAATTTCTATCTATCCTCACCCCATATCTTCGCCGCTTATTTAATTATTGGTCGTCTTCTGGCTCCATTAAATCTGAGGGCCTCAGGGCTTCTATCGCTACTCTTCCGAAACCAGGGAAGCCTCCAACTTCCCCAGGTAATTTTCGACCAATAGCCTTACTCAATACTGATGTTAAAATCTATGCGAAGCTCTGGGCCAACAGACTTTTAACTATTCTCCCTTCCCTTATCCATTCTGATCAAGTTGGGTTTGTACCGGGGAGGCAGACGAGAGATGGCACGAGACGTCTGATTGACCTGCTGGATGTGGTGGAGAGGGGACGCCTCCTAAGTGTATTCCTGTCACTTGACGCCGAAAAAGCGTTTGACAGGGTACACTGTCCACCTTGTCGAGATTTGGTCTTACGGGCACGATCTCCAAGGCCATTATGGCGCTTTATTCTAACCCCTGTGCCTACGTTCGTGCTTCTGGCTTCAGTTCTCGATCGTTCCAAATAACGAACGGAACGCGCCAAGGCTGTCCCCTCTTCCCCATTGTCTTTGCGTTGGTCATGGAACCCCTCGCTGCTATAGTCAGACAATCTTCTAACATTAGGGGCATCCCCTTGGGTGACTCCGAATATAAAATTGGATTGTACGCAGACGATGTGGTCTTTACCTGCTCCGACCCAGTATCCTCCCTGGAAGCAATTTCCTCTCTCCTGCGAGACTTCTCTGCCGTTTCTTACTATAGACTCAACTTGACCAAATCCACACTCTTCCCTCTATTTCTCTCTCCTCAGCTCCAAATGCGGATCCAGTCTCTCTACTCCTTCATTTGGTCACCGACGGGATTCACCTACCTTGGAATAAAGCTGACGCGCCTGGCTGATATAGTTCGCACCAACTCTGAATTGATTATCCTGGAACTAAAAACGGAGATTGACAATTTCTCCAAAGCTCCCCTCTCATGGATGGCGAGAATCCAGGCCTCCAAAATGCTCTTGTTGCCTAAACTCGTCTATCTATTTAGATGTATTCAATTGTCCTTCCCCGCTAAATACTTGTCCAGGTTTCAGACTACTCTAGACAAATTCATCTGGAATGGCAAACCCCACAGAATAAAACGTCAACTTATGTCGTTGCCATATAATAAAGGGGGCCTGGGCTCCCCAAACATAACTCTCTACCATAGGGCTGCCCTTCTAGACCCTGTTAAGATATGGCTGGAGAGTGACTCTACGCTCCCGTGGTATCTGATAGAGTCCCATTATGCTCCCCGCAAATCTCTGAGGTTTCTATTAGAGGCACAACTTCTCCGTCCAAATCATTCCCTACTACCCCTTCGCACTATGGTAGCCGCCACCAAAATTTGGTCTATGGAATGCCCTACTTCCTTCCCCTCTATAGCCCAGTATGTCTCACTAAAATCTGTCGAATGTGTAATACCAAATCTGTCCTTGTCCTGTTGGATGTCCTGTGGCATCCAGAATGTGAAGGACCTCTTCCACCTATCCGGTATGAAGTCCTTTTCGGATTTGAGGAGACAATACCTCATTCCCGAATCAGACTTGTTTAAATACCTGCAACTACGCAGCCTCCTAGGGGACCACGGTCTCTTCGGAGTCTCCCCAGACCTCTCATCCTCCCCTGCTCAGCAGTACTTCAAACCAGGCACCAGAATGCCTCATGGGCTTTCTATTTTATACAAATCATTGCTTTGCATTTTACATAAACCCCAATTTATGTCCACATGGGAGTCATTGTTCTCTTTTGAGGCCCCTTTGGATGACTGGGAGTTTGCTATGACCCACGCGACCAAATTTTCCTCCTGCCTGGGCCATCTTGAACAATTAAAGAAAATCCAGCTCCATTGGTACCTTACTCATGTTAAACTGGCTAAGTTACATCTCTCCTCTTCCTCATTGTGTTGGAAGCGTTGTGGCAGTAGAGGTACTCTTGCTCACGTTTGGTGGGACTGCCCACAAGTGCTCGCCTTCTGGGGCCAGGTTGAAGGTTTGACTGCTGAAGTTCTTCATTTACCCTTCACACTTTCAAAACAGCTGGTGGTTCTGGGTGTTTCGCTGATAGACTTTCCCTCCCCCCTGCAACCTATAATTTCCAATATTCTAGTTGCGGCCAGGCAATGCTTAGCTAGTCACTGGAAATTACAGACAGTCCCTTCCAGGGCGGAACTTATCGGCAAAATCAACCTCCATTACTGTTATGAGACTGCGGCTGCAGACACCCTAACTAAAAAAAACAAAGTTCTGACTTGGTGGGACCCGTGGGTTTCATCACCCATTGCCGCTGCTTTACACATTACAGTATCCTCATCCTGATATCAATGTCTTGCCTACCTTTTTATTTTTTTTTTATTTTTTTTGTATCCATACAGGGTATCTCTAAGGGTACCTTTACACGCCGCTACGACAGGATGGATACAACCCGCTACTTCACGTGCACGAGCACGCCCAAACGGTTACAAACGGGAAACGCACCACCTTTACACGCCGCCACAAGGTGCGCTACGCTACGTTACATCTATAGCTAGCTACATCGCCGGGTGTCTCAAGTAGCCATCTGTAGCGTACCTTACCTCATTTACACACCGCTACAACAAGCTAATATGGGCGGACCTGGTGCATCAGGGACAGCACATAGGCGTGCCACCATTGTGGATTACGAGACGTCCGTACGCTGATAGGACAACGCAAGAACATCATGATTGGCCAGGCATCGCAGGAGGCTGTTTAATACATGACGCTCGAGCAATTGTGTAGTGTGACTGGTCAGCTCCTTAAATATGCCTCCCTATGCAGCGACAACCAATCGTAACGCAGGAGCTTCCACCAATGATCGCTGAAGGGGGGCGGTATCCTGGAGGCTGTGTCACGCCCCAGCTACATACCAGGTACATTGCCTGGTGTCGACACATCCCTTCTGTAGCCTCTTTACACGCCGATACAGCTCGCTACAATCGGCTTTGTAGCCATCTGTTTTCGAGCAGTGCTCGGAAACAGATGTATCTGTTGCCGGCTGTCACGTCCCGTCTTCACACGCCGCTACTACGGGCTATATTGACGCTACAAGCTACATTTGTAGCCTGTAGCGGGTTGTATCCATCCTGTCGTAGCGGCGTGTAAAGGTACCTTTAATGATTGTTAGATCCTCTATCTTGCTTTCTGAGGTCCGTGTTACTAACTTTCTCTCTGTTGTATCCTGATGAACACAATTGCAGTTTGGTTGTCTTGTTTTACCCCCTTTTCCCTCTTTTCCTTCCCCCTCCTACCCCATATTTTAATGTCTGATGTTTGTAACCCCGTTGTATACTTGCAACTATGTTAATAAAAATCTAAATGGTTAAAAAAAAAAGAAATAGGATTCAATAAAAATGTTTACCAACCTGAAGATCCTGCCTGTTCAGAAGTGTTTCTTTGGTCATCTTCATCACCGCACTTCTCATGATGTTGCCTCATTCGCGCCACCAGGCCTTGCATCTCTTTGTTGCATCGTTTGCATTTTGCACGCATGCCTGCCTTACCGATAGGCGAAGGAGCTTCATTAAAATATTCCCAAACTGGGTCTCTTTTACGGCCTGCTGTCATTATAAGGAAAGAATGTAATAAACCTCAGATCGTACACACAAACAGATCCAGACTTGTCTGTCTGTGGCTATGCTGCAGTATTGTGCTCAAAGTTTCACTTTCATTTTCTTGTCTGTTTGCCCTTCCTCCTCCTCACACTTAGATTCACATTCTTCTTGTGTTGCGCAGATCTATTCCACTCCAAACAATCAGAAACATATTGTCTAACTTCTTGGACTTGGCACTGAAGGAGTTGATTCTGTATTCATAGGTTTGTAGAACAATAGGATTAAGGTCTTTTTCTCAACTCTGTTCATCTTGTAACATTTTTGCCGTGAAGAAGAGGCTGGGACCTCTGCGGAGTCAAATTCAGTTTTGAGAACTGCGTAAGTAAAGCAAGCGTCTGTGATAATATAGGAGAGAAACTGCCCACTAATCCTACAGAAACCTCTGGAAGAGCATGGCATTGTGAATGTTACACATATACAGCCTTTATTCTACTGAGTTAAACAACTCAGCTTTATCTCATGATGGAAGAACCTTCGGATGGTAAAATATTTTCCTCAAAAAGCAGTTTATTGATAAAAATCCGATTTAAATAAAAAAAATCCGATTTAAATAAATAAAATCCGATTTAAATTTAAAAAATCCGATTTTTTTTTTTTTTAATTTTTTTAAAAAAAAACATTGATTTTTATCCACCCTGCCTCCTGCTGAAGGCCGCTAGTTTCCTTGCCAATGCGTTGGCTGAGTCCATCAGGGCTGCAGCCCGGAATATGGTCCTCTCCAATACCGCTAGAAGAGCCGTCTGGCTGAGGTCTTGGTCGGGGGATATGACGTCTAAGAGTATTCCCTTCGATGGGGAGTAAGTGTTCGGCCAGGTACTAGACTAGCTTTTGGAGAAGGTCTCCGAGAAGAAAGGCTTACCGGAGCCTAAGGCGCAGACGAAGTCCTTTTGGCCTCAGCATTCCTTTCAGTCCCGCTATCAGTCACATTCCCAGCCCTAGAAGGAGAAGGGGAAGAGCGGACGTTGGAGTTATCCATAAGGGGGAAAGGGAAAGAGCACCTTCCCCTCTCGTCCCCAGGAACGGAAGTGACGCCATTCCAGTAGGAGGAAGGCTGTCCCACTTCCTCCCCCAGTGGCGGGCGATTATGGCTTGCCCCATCAACCTCCAGATCAGGGGATGCGAATTCAGTTCTTTTTTACGCGCGCTTTTCAAAATACGCAATGTGCCTTTTGTCTGCCAGCAAAGTGAATGTGAAATTCACTTTGCAGTGCAGACATTGCGCAAAAATACGCAGTGCGTTTTCAGGGAGAAAGCGCAGCTCCGTAAACAATTGATATGTCTATATAACTCCTGCGTATTCTCCCTGTCATGTCACAGGGGGGAGGAAGAATCCTGCTTCCTCCTCCCCTCTGTGACAGCTGTGGCCACCCATTAGACTTCACAGTGTATTAATATACACTGTGAAATCTAAACTAAACAAAAGCAAGTGTGTGAAAAATAAAAAAGAATGAAATACTTACCCTCCGACGCCTTTTCCCGCTGTCCGGTATCCGGTTCCAAGTGAGATGTGTTCTGACAGGGCCTGTGGTGATGTCAGAGGGGCGTTCCCGGGCACTCGCGGTCATGTGATACATATCACATGACCGCGAGCAGCCAATCAGCGCTGGGAACACCCCGGGAACGCCCCCCTCTGACGTCACCACAGGTCCTGGCAGAACACATCTCACTTGGAACCGGAGATCGCACAGCGGGAGAAGGTACCGGACAGCGGGAGAAGGCGTCGGACAGGTGAAGTATTCATTCTTTTTTATTTTTCAGACACTTGCTTTTGTTTAATTTAGATTTCACAGTGTATAGTAATACACTGTGAAGTCTAATGGGCGGCCACAGCTGTCACAGAGGGGAGGAAGAAGCAGGATTCTTCCTCCCCTCTGTGACATCACTGCGCTTTCTGGGGTAAAGAAAGCGCAGTGTGTGAAAGGCCCTGCGTATTTTGTTGCGCTTTTTTGCGCGGCCGAAAAACGCGACAAAAAGCGCGCGCAAAAAAGCACAGCAAAATACGCAAATGTGTGAACGCAGCCTTACTCTGAAATGCGTAGGATGCTATTTATATTTTTGGGTGTGCCTGGTAATGTTGTTTTTAATTCTGTTGGAATAACGTTTCATATATTTGTATTTTGGAACGCAGCTGGAAAATGTTTTACTTTAGACATTTACTTTTGTACAACAATCTTTGTAAGCAAACAAAATCCTAATTACCAAACCTTGTTTATTCCTTCTGTCAGGAGCCTCTGAAAGGTTGGGGTTATAGGTGTTAAAACTAGTGTGATGCCCACTTGCTGACAAAGAGAAGCTCACACAAAATAGGGCAATACTGTCTGGTAAAAGATAAGCAAAAGCGATGGTAGCGCTCATCTGATGCTCTTATGGGCAGACATAACACTTATTAAAGCGGGATCAGCGCCACTTCTCCATAACTCAAGAAAATGGTACTTGCAGCTCTATATTTGCAAAAATGGAAACTGACAAAGGCAGGCTGTGATCGAAGACCCTTGGGATTCCAAATAGGAGAGATGCTTCTGCTGATTGGTCTCAGGGATTATGTACAGTGTTGGCCAAAAGTATTGACACCCCTGCAATTCTGTCAGATAATACTCAGTTTCTTCCTGAAAATGATTGCAATCACAAATTCTTTGGTATTATTATCTTCATTTAATTTGTCTTCAATGAAAAAACACAAAAGAGAATGAAGCAAAAAGCAAAACATTGATCATTTCACACAAAACTCCAAAAATGGGCCGGTCAAAAGTATTGGCACCCTCAGCCTAATATTTGGTTGTACAACCTTTAGCCAAAATAACTGCAATCAACCGCTTCCGGTAACCATCAATGAGTTTCCTACAATGCTCTGCTGGAATTTTAGACCATTCTTCTTTGGCAAACTGCTACAGGTCCCTGATATTTGAAGGGTGCCTTCTCTAAACTGCCATTTTTAGATCTCTCCACAGGTGTTCTATGGGATTCAGGTCTGGACTCATTGCTGGCCACTTTAGAAGTCTCCAGTGCTTTCTCTCAAACCATTTTCTAGTGCTTTTTGAAGTGTGTTTTGGGTCATTGTCCTGCTGGAAGACCCATGACCTCTGAGGGGAGACCCAGCTTTCTCACACTGGGCCCTACATTATGCTGCAAAATTTGTTCGTAGTTTTCAGACTTCATAATGCCATGCACATGGTCAAGCAGTCCAGTGCCAGAGACAGCAAAGCAACCCCAAAACATCAGGGAACCCCCGCCATGTTTGACTGTAGGGACCATGTTCTTTTCTTTGAATGCCTCTTTTTTTCCCCTGTAAACTCTATGTTGATGCCTTTGCCCAAAAAGAAAGAACATTCTTCCAAAACGTTTTAGGCTTTCTCAGGTAAGTTTTGGCAAACTCCAGCCTGGCTTTTTTATGTCTCGGGGTAAGAAGTGAGGTCTTCCTGGGTCTCCTACCATACAGTCCCTTTTCATTCAGACGCCGACGGATAGTACAGGTTGACACTGTTGTACCCTCGGACTGCAGGGCAGCTTGAACTTGTTTGGATGTTAGTCGAGGTTCTTTATCCACCATCCGCACAATCTTGCGTTGAAATCTCTTGTCTATTTTTCTTTTCCGTCCACATCTAGGGAGATTAGCCACAGGGCCATGGGCTTTAAATGTCTTGATGACACTGCGCATGGTAGACACAGGAACATTCAGGTCTTTGGAGATGGACTTGTAGCCTTGAGATTGCTCATACTTCCTCACAATTTGGTTTCTCAAGTCCTCAGACAGTTCTTTGGTCTTCTTTCTTTTCTCCATGCTCAATGTGGTACACACAAGGACACAGGACAGAGGTTGAGTCAACTTTAATCCATGTCAACTGGCTGCAAGTGTGATTTATTTATTGCAAACACCTGTTAGGTGCCACAGGTGCGATAGGTAAGTTACAGGTGCTGTTAATTACACAAATTTGAGAAGCATCACATGATTTTTCTAACAGTGCCAATACTTTTGTCCACCCCCTTTTTATGTTTGGTGTGGAACTATATCCAATTTGGCTTTAGGACAATTCTTTTTGTGTTTTTTCCATTGAAGACAAATTAAATGAAGATAATAATACCAAAGAATTTGTGATTGCAATCATTTTCAGGAAGAAACTGAGTATTATCTGACAGAATCTCAGGGGGTGTCAATACTTTTGGCCAACACTGTAACATAACATCATGCAATCCCTAGGACAGCCAGCCCCAATGCTGCTTGAATGGAACTGGGAACAGAGGTGAGCATAGGTGGTTTATTATGAGAGAAATCTGAGCTACCACCTAGGGCCGTGGAAAGGGGGCATGGCCAGATTGAAATCATCGTAATGTTTCATTTCTGGGCAAGGAGCTTTATTGAAACTCCACTACCAACAATACAGAATGGCAGCACGGCTCCAGCCACCTTTTCTGTGACGTGCCAATGCAACAGCGTCTACATGTACTTGTCAGCCGCAAGAAACAGGAGCAAGGCCAGAATGTGTTTTGTTATGTGTGGGATGTGTAATTGCATACAGGGGAAAATGTGAGCGCTCATCCTCTATATAGGGAGGCTATGTGGGGCTCAAACAATATAGAGACTGTAGAGACTAATACTGCATATAGGAAGGCTATATGAGGGCTCACTGCATACAGAGGGCCATGTGAGGGCTCATACTGTATAGGAAGCTATGTAGCTGCTCATACTGTATATGTAAGTTGTGTATGTGGACTCATACAGTATATAGAGTGATGTCAGCATACTAAGTTCTGCTTAATAGTAAGTGATTATATTAATAACTAGATGGTGGCCCGATTCTAACGCATCGGGTATTCTAGAATATATATGTAGTTTATTTATGAAGATTTAAGAATAATGCAATGTGAAGCTGGGTTTAAATCCATCGCCAATTCGCGGCCAGACTGCGTCTGTCGCTGATTGGTCGTGGGCGGCTGGCGCCACCAATTAGCAACGCGGGATTTCCATTACAGAGAAACAGACAGAATTAGTAGATACCTAGTAGATACCTAGAGCAGTGACAGTGTTCAGTAGTGTCGGAAAGGCGATGTCTGTGTTCAGTGGTGTCTGTGTTCGGAGGTGTCTTGTGTTCGGAGGTGTTTTGTGTTCGGAGGTGTCTTGTGTTCGGAGGTGTCTTGTGTTCGGAGGTGTCTTGTGTGCAGCAGTGTCTGTGTTCAGTGGTGTCGGTGTACAGCAGTGTTGAAGTTCAGCAGTGTGAGTGCGGCAGTGCCTGGGTTCAGTGGTGTCTGTGTGCGGCGGTGTCTGTGTGGTTCACAGGTATGTGCTGGAGAGGCAGAGATCACATAGATCACACCAGGGATCCTTGGAGCAGAGATCACAGCAGGGGTGCGGGGTCCTAGGAGCTGATCTGCTCGATCATGCTCCTCTGGAGATGCTGCACCTTACACCCACTTGCCCTGGAGGGAGATCCCAGGATCTGTCAGTACTTGGAGCTTGTTCCAGCTGATCCCAGGTCCCCAGGAGTTTGTGTGCTATCCATCCCAGTGCTGTGGCCCCGGCAGTGGAGCAGGCAGGTGCCACATCCTCTGCTCTGCTCCTCATCTCCTTCTCCAAACACACAACTCTTCCCATTTGATAGCAAAAAGAAGAGGGTGTAGTGAGTGCCAGCGGGGACTGCCAATTGCGTGGGGGCCCTGGCTGGGGGGCGTGGCCACTCCGCGACCAATGCGCAATGTGGGATTTCGGTTACAGAGCGACAGACACGATAGGGCAATTACATAATATATTGTAATTAATATTGAGCATAATTCATTTAAGACTATTGGTTTGTCCATCCACAACAATCATGGGCACATGTGACTCCTCAGGAAAATTGAGGAGGTTGATGATCATGCCACTTGGGTCTAAGACCATTGTATGTTTTATGTAGGCAACATGATTGTGGCATTCTGATATATAGCTATATAGCTTCACTTGATACAGTACATGGTCAGTTACCTTTGAATTTACTGAATTTATCAATCTCCATGATGTATTTCTTTTAAAAAATAACTGTACAATAGTACATAGAACTGATGTGGTTTTGAAGATAAATGGCGGTGTCACCAAATGTTGATTTGATTTTGGTTTCTTTTGTTCATTCACTTTTTTAATTTTGGTAACTGATAAAAATCCAATAAAACTAAAAGACTTTTGTACTTTGTAACATTTCTCCCCACACCTGCCTAAAATGTTTCCACCGTACAAAAAATGTATTTTTTTTATGTAGCTGTCAATGAATCCAAAATCCAAGGGTAACTGGTTTTTGTACCCTACCCTATTGACAAGTATGAAATATTCTTATTGTGAAAATACATACATACTTTTTACTTAATACATTCCCAGACTTGCTCTATAGGAGCATCAGGGATAGGAAAAACAGTCACTTATAGTGACATATCACTAAATATATAGGAGACAGAAAAAGTGGGATAGGGCTATATCGAAGGGAGAAATAAGAATCAATGAGTGAGGACTTGGTCACCTGGATGGGCTATGTGAGGCACAACCAGTATTGTAGCATAATACGAATGCAGAATCCCCAGAGATACAAATGATGCTTTAGTAGAGAAAGAAGGGTTAAAACGCAACTGCCATTGTAAAGAAAACTTCCAATAGGATTCTGGATAATGATTTTATTCTATGTATTTTGGACAAAAATCTCCTTCAGGAAACAATCACCTTTCTTTCTCCACTGAAGTGACCTGTCACGGTGTTCTTTGCCTGGCAGGTTTCGATAGGCCCAATAGAAGAATCAACTTTATAAGCCTTGTTAATCACTAGATACAATAGAGCGCACTAAGCATCAGAGAGGAAAAAAAGAGATGCAGATGATGTAATAAACCACGTCTGTCTTCTCAGCGCCAATAGCTCTCAGAGACATACACCTGAACCTTTCTGCTAGATGATGTTGAGTGTTAAACGAAGCAGCAATGGTTACAAGAGGTCTCAGTACTGCTACGATGCACCAATATACAGTGGTCGGGGAAACTAATAATGAACTAAATTTGACTTGCCACTTGGATGATTTTATCATCAGTAGTAGTAGTGGATGAGAACAGCAAGGCCACACTTTTCTACAGGTTTTGTTGAAACGACAGGTGTACTTTAGGGATCGTACAGACATTAGATTTTGCCACATATGAGAAAAGCAAACCAATTTTTAGGACCAGGTTTTTGATCAGAATGTGGTCTGAGTGTCATTTTTGATAAGAGGAAAATAAATAAGTTTCTCTACAGTCTCCATTCTGACAGGTCCCAAAAAAAAAAAAGATATCATCCGTGTTTTTTTCACTGACCCATAGAGTTGCATTGCCTTTTTTGAACCAACACTCAAAATCAGGATTGTCTCCACGAACAAATGAATGGCTCCATAGAGTATCACACATGTGTGCTCTGTGTGAAAACCACCAATAGCACTACATGAAGAAAGTGGGAGCGTCTCCAATAAAAAATAATTCTCACCTTGTGTGCAAAATATTAAAATATATGAAAGCCCATGGTAGCAAAGATGCAATCTCGAAGCATTTCTGGCTTATGTCCTTAGTCACTAAGGGTGTAAGCCAGAAACGCATCTACAATGCATCTACCTATCATGGACTTTCATATATCTTAATATTTTGCACACATAAAGTGAGCATTATTTTTTATTGGAGAGTTCTCCCACTTTTTGTTCATGTATACTGGCCGAGCGTCATGGCACTATGCGTCGGAGCCCAGAAATGAGCAGCAGGATGGATTAAATGCATGGTGAAGCATATATGTGCTTTTTTTTTGTAAAGAATCACCAATAGCACTAGTGTGTGAAAAACAGACAACTATGAGCCTATAAAGGCATTGTCCGGTCTAAATTTATGAGTCTGCAGTCACTCCATTATGAATCCTCCATCAAACTCACCATGAGGATTTGCTGGTTTCAGAGTCAGGAATGGCGTTCACGTGGCCACGAGAATGTAATTACACTCAATCCCTGTTCAGGCTAGATGGGCTGTATGGATTTAGACCAGACACCCATTTATGAGTACCGTATATACTCGTGTATAAGCCGACCCGTGTATAAGCGACCCCCCTACTTTTGCCCCCAAAACCTGGGAAAATCTATTGACTCGCGTATAAGCCGAGGGTGGACCCCAGCACAGGTATACAGCCCCCAGCAGTGGTATACAGGCCCCAGCAGTATGATATACAGCAGGCCCCAGTGGTATATACAGCAGCCCCAGTGGTATTGCAGCCCCTATATACAGCAGCCCCAGTGGTAGTATACAGGCAGCCCCAGTAATGCAGGGCCCCCCCCTCATGCTCCGGTCACCTGTAAAGCAAATTATACTTATCAGTGCCCGCTGCCGTCCGCGCCCGCATCTGCCGACATCCCGATCCTCCGTCTTCATGCATCTTCTTCCTGTTTCCTGTGCGCGTCGCCGGTAATGACGTCATTGCCTGCGACGCGCACAGAAGCAGGAAGAAGATGCATGAAGATGGAGGATCGCATGTCGGCAGCGGCGGGCGCGGACGGCAGCGGGCACTGATAAGTATAACTTGCTTTACAGGTGACCGGAGCATGAGGGGGGGGCCCTGCATTACTGGGGATGCGGGGGCTGCTTTATACCGCTGTATACAGCAGCCCCCGCACTGACTCGCGTATAAGCCGAGGGGGGTACTTTTCAGCCCAATTTTTGGGCTGAAAAACTCAGCTTATACGCGAGTATATACGGTAATTGTTATTTATTTAAATAAAACAAGATCTATTAACCCCTGCATGACCGGGGAATTTTTCATTTTAGTTTTTTGCTCCCCTGCTTCCAAGAGCCATAACTTGTTTATTTTTCCGTCAATATAGACATATGACGGCTTGTTTTTTTGCGGGACAAGATTTACTTTCATATGCAATAATTTATTTTACCATATAGTGTACAGGGAAATTGCAAAAAAATTCTAAATGCAGTGAAATTGCAAAAAAAGTGCAATAACACTTTTGTTTTTTGGGTATTTTAGTCACCATGTTCGCTATATGGTAAAACCGACATGACGGGGTGATGCCTCGGGTCGGTACGAGTTCGTAGACACCCAACATGTATACCTTTATTGGTGCCTAGGTGGTGAAAAAAAATTCAGAAGTTTGCAAAAAAACAAAAACTGACTTTTTGTGCCATGTTCTGTGACCCGTAGCACCCTCATTTTTCAGGATCTGGGGCTGTGTGACGGCTTATTTTTTGCGTCTTGAGCCAACGTTTCTAATGATACCATTTTTGGGGGGATCTGCAGTTTTGATCACCCGTTATTGCATTTTATAGCAATGTTGCAGCGACCAAAAAAAACAGAATTTTGCCGTTTGGACCATTTTTCCGTTACGGAGTTTACGGCTATCATTAACGGATTTAATATGATGATAGATCGGGCGATTCTGACCGCGGCGATACCAAATGTGTATTTTTTTTATTTTTTGAATACTTTTATTGTGATTGGGGGATAAGGGGGGTGATTTGAACTTTTTTTTTTCTTTTACAGGTTTTTAAAAACTTTATTAATCAATTCATTCTTATTTTTACACTGCCTCTTTAAGAGGCACCTTGCTGCACAATCCAGTCACTTCTGAGACATAGAGATGAGCTGCAGCTCATCTGTATCTCCTAGAATCGCGGCCGTGCTGTGGTTGGCAGCGCCTGCCAACCACTACACGTAACTGCGCTCTGACAGCATCCGGGGTCTAGCCTGGAACCTGGACTGTCACGTGAGCGCCAGAGATCCCGCGACACTATCGCAGGATCTCCGGAGCAGGCGGGGAACAGCGCGTTCCCTGCCGCGGCCGCCTTGGATCCCGCTGTCAGCGATTGATGGCGGGATCCAAGGGGTTAACAGCGACGATCGGATCCCGGATCAGATCAGCTGAGATGTCGGAGCTTTGATGTGAGCACCGCGCCGGAGCTCACATCAAACACCCCTTACTGGCCCAGGACGTTGTACAACGTCCTGTGTCGGCAAGGAGTTAAACTACTCTGTAGTATAATGTATTAACAGATTTTGCCTCTTTTATACCCTATACTTCTAGACCTGTCCTCTGCCTTTGACACAGTCGACCACTTCCTCCTACTACAAAAATCTCTTCTTTTCGTGTTTTGCCCTATCCTGAATCTCCTCATACCTTTCTGACCGTATATTTAGCATCTCCCACTCTACCTCCATATCCCACCCTCTCTGTTGAGTTCCACAAGACTCTGTCCTGGAACCCCTACTTTTCTCAATCTAAACCCTTGATCTGGGACAATTCAAAGTTCCATGGCTTCCAGTACCACCTGTACGCTGACAACACTCAGATCTACAGTTGTGGCCAAAAGTATTGACACCCCTGCAATTCTGTCAGATAATACTCAGTTTCTTCCTGAAAATGATTGCAATCACAAATTCTTTGGTATTATTATCTTCATTATCTGATCTCACTAGCTGAGATGATGGTCTAACAGCACCGATCGGTCCCGCCATCCGATCGGTGCTATTAAGATCGGTGCTATTAACCCCTTAGATCCCGCCCTCAATCTCTGAGAGCGGGATCTAAGGGAGCCGGAGCGGTCAGCGCGCGCTTACCGGGCTCCAGGGGAGATCTCACGATAGTATCGCGGGATCTCCCGTGCTGATGTGACAGGCCAGGGTCCTGGCTTGACCCTGGAACCTGTCATGGAGCATTTCCTGCTTGTGGTTGGCAGGGGCTGCCAACCACAACAGGTCCGCGATTCTGACACATACAGAGGAGCTGCAGCTCCTCTGTATGTGTCAGAAGTGATCGGACTGTGCATCTGCATGCCTCTCTATGGGGCAGTGTAAAATTAAGAATCAATAAACAAAAAGTTTTTACAAAGTTGAAAAAAACAAAAAAAACATAAAAGTTCAAATCACCCCCTTTTCTCCCATCCACAATAAAAGTATTAAAAAATTAAATAAAATACACATATTTGGTATCGCCGCGTTCAGAATCGCCCGATCTATCAATATAAATAATCAAATAATGAGAGCCGTAAACTGCGTAGCGCAAAAAATGGTTCAAACGCCAAAATTACGTTTTTTTGGTCGCTGCAACAATGCTAAAAAATGCAATAACGGGCGATCAAAACAGCGCATCCACCCAAGTATGGTATCATTAAAAACGTCAGCTCGAGACGCAAAAAATAAGCAGTCACCCAGATCCCGAAAAATGAGGACGCTACGGGTCGCAGAACATGGCGCAAAAAGTGCAATTTTTTTTTTTTTTCATGCTTTTGAATTTTTTTCCACCACCTAGATACCAATAAAGGTATACATGTTTGGTATCTACAAACTCGTACTGACCCGAGGCATTGCACCGTCATGTCGGTTTTACCATATAGTGAACACGGCGACTAAAAAATCCAAAAAACAAACGTGTAATTGCACTTTTTTTGCAATTTCACTGTACATTATATGGTAAAACAAATTATTGCATCTGAAAGTACAACTCGTCCTGCAAAAAAAAGCCGTCATATGTCTATATTGACGGAAAAATAAAAAAGTTATGGCTCTTGGAAGCTGAGGAGCGAAAAAACGAAAATGAAAAATGACAAATTTCTTCGTCACTAAGGGGTTAAATTGTTGAAAGAAAAACACAACACCAAGAAAAATTATTTTTATTTGAAAAAGAAAAAAACAAAAAAAAAAAAAAAAAAAAAAAAAAACCACTTTATTTAAGAAAAAAAATCCTCTTTCGTCCGATGTAGTCCGATCCAGAGTTCTTCTTTAGCTCTGCTACGTCTCTGGTAGAACCTCCACCCGAGATGTAGCAGATCTGTGCACCCAGGCGTGGGAAAGTTCATGTGAGTTCATGCAGTCAAGCATGAACTCACATGAACCTCACAGCATTACGCTACTTCAATTGAACAGCTGACCTGAGTCAGCTGTTCATTTGAAAATCCTGGCAGGAAGGCGTCACAGAGAAAACCGGATTCTCCCGGATCGCCCGAGTTCAAACCGGCATTTTCCCGGATTGTACCGGTCCGGTGCAAATTAGCGCCCTATAACATGGGACTCTATGGTGCCGGATTGCTCCGGACCGGGGCAATCCGGTTTGAACTCGGAATAGTAGCGAGTAGCGGAGTTCCGGCGATAACTGATGTCACCACAGGTCCTATCAGCAAGAGGACCTTGCCGGAAAGGTTAAAATAGTGTCCAAAACATGAAAATGTCTATTTTAACCTTTCCGGCAAGGTCCTCTTGCTGATAACTGACGTCACCACAGGTCCTATCAGCAAGAGGACCTTGCCGGAGCCATCGGTGGACCGCCGGACAGGTGAGCATACATTTTTATTTTTAACACTTTATTTTACTTAATTTCACTTCCGCAATGTATGTATATACATTGCGGAAGTGAAACAGCCCCACATAGCTGTTTATTTAGTGTTCCGGGGTGTTCGACAAGCATTCGTCCAACACCCCGCAGATTCGACGAATCGAATATGAACACTAGGGTGGTGGCTCATCTCTAATCATAATGCAGCCTCATAACTCTCCTTATAGCATAATACAGCCTCATATCCTCTCCATATAGTATAATGCAGCCCCCCAAAAAGCACCAATGATGAGAGGGTCCCAGGGATTTCTTGAGGCTCAAATGACTTTGGGGTGCCTCTCCTGGGGAACTAAACAGGAATGATGGTCCAGTGGATAAGCAAAGCACTTCCAGAATGAGTGTCTGTGGTTGTTTGGCAGGTTTGTGGACTGATAAGTCTATTGATGATTTTATACGTTCTTAAATATAAAAAATAAATGATTATCTCCAGATTTTAAATTTGAGAATTTATGAATTGTAAATGTTTTTAAAAGTGGTTGTGGGTAATTTTATAGATTGATGCGACCTAACGGTTTATTTTATGTAAGAGGGCATTGTTACCAGATCTTACGTTACCGGTGTGTGTGTGTTTTTTTTAATGAGTGATGTCATATGTTGATGTATAAAGGTAACACTCATGTATACCCTGCAATTCAAATAGTAGCCTGCTTCTTACGATACACGTCAGCAAGGTGGAATAAAGAATCTTCTTATATTTCTGGTGTCATCGTGGTCAGCGCGGACGTCCAATCCAGTCTTTCCAACAATGGTACGGTTTGCATAACCGAGGATGAAATACATGTAGTACACATTTGTTTTTAATTGAAGTCCAGCAAATTAATGTTGCAATGAAGACATCTTCTGGACTTAACTGCTACTTTCCTGCCTGCCTTCTTTTTCTTTGTAGATGGAACTGCAACCAGAGAAACTCTGCCCTAGAATACACATATGACCCACCCCAGGGCCATGCGGTACCAGTTTCCAGGTGGTGATTTGCTGGGGGATGTCACGGGCAGCCTGTCCCCGGTCCTGTGGCCCTGACAGTCACTGAAAAAGGGGTTAAAGATAAGAATAAAGTTTGTGACGCCACCCACGGTATCCAGTAATGATACAAGCACTGCTGTAGATCTCTGGGGATGATGTTGATACAGCTAGTTGTTAACGCTCCCCGTAGGTGGAGAGAGATTCCCATGGCAGTAATGGAAAACTCACACAGGGAGGCTGCTCGCCCGGTGGAGCTGCAGGCTGACAGTCTCTGTGAGCAGTATTATGGCTCCTCCGGCGCAGGCAATAAACACACCACACGGTCTTAGTCTCTGAACGGGGTTTTACTTGTGACTCAGGCAGCAAAACAGTCTTTACACACACAGTTCACGTGAACTGCTGGCCTGGGTAGTCACCAGATGATTAGGATGTTTCACAGGGGACCCTCTGTGATGTGCCTGCTTTGCCTTTCATCTGTCCTTACGTTCCCGCACACAGAGCCCACCGCCGATCCCCACGGATCCTTAAGGAGGCCAATGCCCTTGGAGCCTCCGGTGTGGAGTCTATTGCCTCTGGGTCCCCTCCTGGAGTCTATCACTCTCCGGGCCTCCTTGACCCTACACGGGGCCTTAAGGGAATTATGCGGAGATTGCCGTGACCTCTCAAGAGGTGCATGCTGTCCACTTTCTGCAGGTCGGGGATGAACACCCACGCCGCCTCAGAGCCAGTCCTCTGGTGTGGACTGGATTCCTCTGTCCGGTAGTCGTACCAGCACGGATTCGGGTGTGCCTAAACACCCTAGGATCCTCTTCAATTCCTGGGCCACCTCTCCTGAGGTGCCCTCCACTGTGCTTCTCTCAGAGTTCCCCTCCAACGACTTTTCTGACTAACTTTCCCGCTCTCCACTACACCACCTTAGCTCCTGCCCCTGGGACCAGTTCCCTAGTAACAGTTAACCCTATTGGTCCCCTAACCTAAGGTGTGTGGGTGCGTGTAGTGAGGGTCCCTGATTGACATACCAGTCCCCTTGTCACGTGGATACTACAGACTCTGGTCTGGGTGCAGTACCCCTCCATGGTGTCCCGAGCAGCGAGAAGCCACACATATAGGCAGCATTTGGATAAAGAACTAAAGGACTAATACACTGATTTTAGGGTACTGGTACCATAACTTGCATTCACCAGAGGTGACCTGGGGGGCAGAAAGGGGAGGAATCTGAGCAGGCATCCTCCATCATGAGGCAATGTGAACCAACTGAGACATTCATCAAGCACAAAGCAATGCACAGAGCCCACTCCCACAGCCCAGGTTTATATTACCTGCTCCCTGGACATCCTCCTGGTCTGGCCTGGAGTCACAGAGCAGTGTGCAGACCCAGAAGTGGCTGGCACTGTGAAGCCAAGTCACGAGAGCCTCGCATGTAGGGAAAATGTAGGGAGAGCAGGAGCTCCTGCTCTATCGGCGTAGCTGAGGGATCCCCACTTAAAAGGGGTCGGCCTGGAATCTCTTGCCAGGGGAAGGCAAAGGTTGAGAGCCCCCAACCCCTTCCCCCGATACTCCTGGGCTTCATAAGTACAATGCTGCACTCCTCTTGCACCACAGTCCTGTGTAGAGGCAGGAAAAACAATGAGGAGGTTGGGAATGGGAGGGGCTTTCAACCTCTTGTACTTCCTGTCCCTACAGAGGATATGGGGCTAACTCCTATGGTGCAGTCATGTGGGAGGACATGGAAATTTATATGCGAGATCACAGACCGGTTCCCTTTTAAAAATCGGACAATTCCTTTAAATTGGTATTATCTCGAAGTGCTTGGAAAACCAACAACTTTGCCCTCATTAAAAGTCTGCGACATTATCAAGAATGTAGAAAACTTTTTCGTTTGACAACCTCATCACGTCTACTTATTAACGTGTGCCAGATTTATTTTTTTCACAACTTGAGCAAAGACTTTAAAAAGAACGAAAACATGCATCAGTATTATGTAGTAAAGGAAATGTACAAATTTTGGAAAAAAAAATACAATTTATTACTGAAACATTTGATCTTTGATTGTCTTCACATAAGGACATATTCATAGAGGCTTTATACAGAGAATATCAAACGATCAATACACAGATGTCAAAAGTTGTAACAATATAATGCCTACCTTCCAATGACTGATACTATCGATTACCTTTACTACAGAGGACACTGTCCTGTGTGCTTGTTGGACAAGTTCAGCCGTGCAATGCAGCTTGGGAACAGCGGCAGAAATTAACCTACTCTGCTTCAAATGTTGAAGTTTGCGGCACAATCCTCGGTGCCAAGGTTGCTATATAGTGCTTAATGAACTCAATGGTTTTAGTGCAAAGTTTGCCCTTAAATATAAAAAGTACCCACTATTTTTGCAATTTAAAGCTCTCAAAGCCCTAATCATACAGTAGTATGGATTGTGAGATTCAATCACTGCCCTCATTTTATACAGTAAGGCAAATGAGATCGTGGTATCATTTTTTACGTAAAAGTATTGTGCTTTTCTGTTTCTTTGATATCTAGAATAAATGTGCTCACATTGACCCCATATCCCATATAACTCTTTACCTGCATTAAACTATAAAAAGATCCTTCGGTTACATTCACAAGAAAATACTTTGCGCTTATAAAATGTGGACGTACCCAGTCAAGGTTTGTAGCTCTTGGGATCCTATAATCTAAGCTTTTTTGATGTCTCATAATTCTATCAGGTTGATAAATATGATTCAGGTAATTCAGATAACTCCCTATAAAAAATATCAGTTAGGCTTATACGATTAGTAAAATCGATCTATAAAAAGCATTTTTTTTCCACTAAATATTGCACATTAATGTTCCTTTGATAACCACAATATCAATGGTCTAAGCTCTCAAAATGTACAAAAATCTACAAAAATATGTAACATTCAAATAAAATTTAAAAAAAAGATAAAAAAAAAAAAGACCACATTGCAAGTCAACATAAAAACAAATAAAAAGTCAAAATGCAACACAAATAAAAGAAATGTTACGACATTATATATTGTTCTAATATTACAAGCCATTTCAAAATAGAATTTCCTGTAGTACAAATCTAGATTTTCATGTCAGGACACAAAATATATAAGTATAAATAGGCACAGAAGCAAAGCCATACAAAGGTAAGAGGTCACATTCTACAAATAAGAGGTCGTCACTTGTACTCAAGACACATTTCATTGAAATTATAAAACCAGGAAAATAAAGAGAGAATAAAACCACTGGAGTGTATCTGAAGAAAGGCTTTACCCGGGTAGAAACTGAGCAGTCGGCGGATGAAAGGCCTCTGTTCCTGACAGGGTTGATCAAGCTAGTGTGATGCCGACTCTACCACAAAATAAGTTTTAAATAATGTTAACAAAAATACAAACAAAATGAGATTATATGCCTTTGAGATTTTTTTTTTTGGAACTATATAACTATAGCTACAGTAGTTTACAAGACGTCTTAAAGATTCAAGGTTACTACTAGGAACTAGTACTAAGTGGGAAATGCATGAAAAGGCGCCAGAAGCAATCATACCACCAAAGACAGACATTTCAGAGTCTGCATTAGGCCGGGGTCCCACCTGCGAGAGAGACTCCATCTCATCACCCAGCCACCTGCCCTCCGGACAGGAGCGTGCAGATACATGTAGAGCTATGCGGCTGCTCGCTCCTTGTCAGTCGGCAGATGCAATGCACGAGTCTCTTGCAAGTGGGACCTTGGCCTTAGGCACATTCACACTCAGGATATTCCATACATATAAATGGGGTCGTTTCTACCATGAGGATTGGGGCAGTCATAAAAATATCTTGAAACAAATCTGCCACAAGTAAATATATGTTTTGGTTCATTTAGAAATTGATGGGTTGCACCTCATAGCCAAGGCTAAATCTGTGGGTATCACTGCACAGACTTAAAGGCGTTCACTGTATTTACCATTTGGAAGGCCATGTTCATACACTGAGTATTTGGAGAGTTTAACTCTATATTTGTAGCCAAAACCAAAAGTGAGTAAAACATACAGAAGTGGTGACGTGTTTCCATGATACTTTTCCTCTGATTAGAAGTCAAAGCCAGGACTGGAACAAATACAGAGGCAACAATCTCAATACTCGACGTGTGCATGTGGCCTAATGCAGATTATCTGCACTAAATTGTGGATGCCGCTTTGAGAACCCCATGCATGCCTATTGTAGTGTAATGAAAATCAAAATTGGACGATTAATCTTGTGTGTGAATGAGGTCGAACATCCAAAACCATTACTACCAGTAAAACAAACCTAGGATCCTATAGTGATCAAAGCTTTGCCAAGACCTGCAAGGGGTTTAGATAGTGGGTCTATACTGCATCCATATGAAGACAGCCTTAAAGGGAATCTGTCACCAGGTTTTTGACATCCCATCTGAGAGGAGTATAGGGCCCGTTACACGCTTCAATGTCCCAGCGATCCCACCTGGCTGGGACCACTGGGACTACGTGAACGGATCGCTGATGAGCTGTCAAACAGGCAAGACTCACCAGCGATCAGAACCAGCGAGAACACTCGTAACCAGGGTAAACATCAGGTAACTAAGCTGAGCGAGGCGTTTGGTTACCTGCTCCCAGCACTTGCTGTGCGGAGGTGGGAGCTCATTCATTGTTGGTCTCCCGCTGTCACACGCGCCGATGCTGGCCGCCCAGTGGGAGACCAACAACAGATATATGGTCCTGGCCATAAAACTACAATTACTGACTTATTGTTGTGTGTTACACGTATCAATGATGTTATTTTGAAATTGCTGCAACGTCACCAAACCGATGACGTTGCAACGATATCGTTCATGATATCGTTGTGTGTAACGGGGCCTTATATGTAGAGAAAGAGACCCCAATTCCAGCGATGCGTCAAGCTGCTTGCCATCATTTTAATAAAATTACTGTTTTCTCCACTGCAGATTTAGCAGCTCATGAATGTGCTGGATTACTTGATTAGTCCTCTAAAGATAATATCCAGCTGATTAAACAGTAATTTTATCAAAACTACATTAAGCAGCACAGTAAGTGACATTACTGGAATAAGGGTCTCCGTTTCTACATTATGCTGCTCTCAGATATGATGGCAAAAACCTGGTGACAGACACCCTTTAAAACGTTTGTTCCACAGTTCGGACTTTCCTATGGATTGTAAGGGTACGTTCACACATGGCGTAATAGCCGCGTATTCCTGCTTTTACGCAGCACTTGAGCGCTCGCGTAAAAGCAGTGCAAAACAAAGGTGGTTACGCCTTCCAGAAAAAGCTATGGCAATACGCCGCATATTTTTGCGCAGGCGCTTTCACTGCAAAAGTGCCCGTGCTAATAGAATTGTCATGCCATGCAAAAAAGCAGCCCTTTCGAATATGTGGCAGGATGCGCCGCGTGTGAACGTAGCCCAAGACAGGCAATAGGTTCTAATTGTGGGAAAATCTCTCCAAAATGTGCGTCATCATTAAAAAAATGTAATCATAAAAAAGCTAAAAAGGTCAACCCAGTCACCTAATCAATGTATACTGAGCTCAGAGTGAACTGCCACCTTTGACCAAGGCTCGCTATATAGTCAGCAAATGATTCATCAGTACCTGCTTTTCCTGCCATTTTATCTTTAGTTCTACATACAGAAAAAAAAAAATACATTCTGTCACTACCTGCCATCAAGTAGCGCACACTTGCTTAAAAACCTCCCCCAAGAAAGTGCTCAGGATAACAGTCACAAAATCAGCAAGAAAACAAATCATCCAGCACTATTAAAAACATAAAAGGGGCGAACCGTTATACCAACTTTAAAAGCAGCTTTCCAAAAGACAGAATCCATGATAGGGGTTACGCGGTTTGAGGCAGTGTACCTCGAAATCACGCGCCTCACTGCCTCGAAACACATAGCCCCTATGGATTACAACTGTCTTTTGGAAAGCGGCTTTTAAAAAAGGTGAAATAAAGGTTTGCCCCTTTTAACAGTGCTGGATTTTTCTATTTTATACATAGAGGACTCTATATATCTATCTTTGGATCTAGATTTTCCATTTGCCGACTGTACAGTTAAAGATGGAGCTCAAGATAACCGTCACAGACTGTGGCAGACATAATGAATACACAATATTGCCACAGTATTTTGGAAAATCTTGGGAATTTTACACATTCTTACTTTCCAGATAGTGTTGCCTTTTAAAAATAAAAATAAAAAGAGTGGTGCATATATAAAATTTAGCATGTCTTAAAAAAATACCCATTAAAATGCATGTACAAGGCCAACACTTGAAGGAGTTTCAAACTTTGTGGTTGTGGCAGCAGCCAGTGGGCACAAGTGACTACCATAATGCAATAACTGGTCAACACGTCCCTGTTTCCGATACCATCTACCCATGTAATTCTATTTGGGCTCAATAAAGACAGCAGTCAAGACCAAAGTAGAACAAAACAAATATACATTGCAACCTGTCAACAAATATATATTTATATATTTTATATCTTTTTTACTTCTGTGAAAAAATAAAAAGGCAATTGCCCCCTTTCCATAAAATACCACCTATTTTTTTTATACATCCTACTCTGTCTAAATATATGAGGACTGTGTGCAAATTCCAATTAACTGGTTTACATGACCTATAGAAAACCCATTCCGTTCGCACTTTGTTATTATCTGGAGTGAAGTCCTGGCTTTAAAAAAAATAAAAATAAATCAGCCAATTGTGACATTCTAGACCTTTAACCAGAGCAATAGATCCATCATGACTATAGATAGACACGGTGCAAAATGAGCAAAGCATTGTGCCCCCTGCTGTTAAGGACAGGGGTTGCCACATTCATGGATTGTTGGATTTTCAACTCAATTCTGCATTTAGATGTGCAAGATTTTCTATTAACAAGGATGGCATGTAGCTGAACCGAGCAGGTAAGACAGCTTG
>JARQOC010000003.1:237659003-237741928 GCA_033576535.1 Allobates femoralis
AGACATCGCCACTCTGGCAGTCAGGTTAATAACTGATTACAGTAACCGCATTGCGCTCTGAGAATTTTATCATAAAGCCCGGCTCCCTCAGCCGCACATACATATAATACGTAATTGCCTGTCCAGGTGCTTAGGTATTACATTAATCCTGCAGGCCCCATAACTAATGACTGCTACAGACTGACAGCGGCGATATTATACGTACATTACTACTATCTGCACACTCAGGACGTCTCATAAAATTCACAAGCCGAAATAGCGCTTACTGTAAACATTATTACCCCTGACATGCCCACAGGAGTGGCAGCATTCCTAGGAAGTGGCACCGTAAATATTCCCACAACATATTACCCTTCATGACCGAAATTTATAATTTAATTTTCTTTTATAGACATATATGGCATTTTTTTGCGACAAATGTACTCATATCATATTATTACCATATAGTGCACAGAAAATTGCAACAATTCTAAAGCAGTGAAATTGCAAAAAAAGTGCATAACATTTTTTTTGGGTATTTTAGTCCCAGTTCACTATGGTAAAACCGACATGAGGGTGATGCCTCGGTCGGTACGATTGTAGACACCAACATGTATACCTTATGACTAGGGAAAAAAAATCAAGTTTGCAAAAACAGACTTTGCACATGTTCTGCACCTACGTCTCATTTTCGGATCTGAGGCTGCGACAGCTATTTGGTCTGAGCAAGTTCTAATTAACCATTTTGGGGATCGCAGTTGATCCTTATTCATTATAGAATGTTCGCGACCAAAAACGAATTGCGTTGACCATTTTCCGTGCGGAGTTACAGCCTCATTACAATTAATACATGTACATTGACATTCTGACGCGCGAACCAACGGTATTTCTAATGCTTATTATGATGGAAAAGGTATTGAACTTACATTTTTTTTTTTACAGATTTGAATTTATTTTCATTATTTTTTTTTACACGCTCTAAGGTCACCTGCTGCATCCATACTCTGAGATACAGAACGCAGCCACGTACTCCTAACGCGACCTTGTGCAGCGCCTGCCAACCACAACATAAACCCGTACAGCATCCGGTCAGCAGCTGTCACAGATGCAGGAGATCCGCGAACTATCACGATCTTCAGAGCAGCGGAACAGTGCGATCCGCCGCGGCGCCTTTGCCTGTCAAGTTGACGCGGATCCAAGGGTTACGGCGCCGATCGATCCCAATCCGACGCACTTACCCGACATCTCACTGATAATCACTGAATGTCGTGCTTGATGCAGCTCGTGCCGAGCTACACAAGCTCTACCGACCAGGACTTGACAAAGTCCTGTGCGCAAGGATTAATATTGCATCTTTATACACTGTAACATTTTTCTCCCTCGGCAGCACATCCTCTGATGTGTTGCGATCATGACATGTCTTCTGCTTTGACAGCACTAGATTCGTTACAGATTTGTCATAAATCAACACCAAGGACGAACCAACCTTCACCTCCCATTCTGACCAGTAGAACTGTACAGGACAATGTCCTACAAGGATCTGTACACCAACATGCATCACAGCACATAGTAACCGATATAACCGATTCTGTCATAACACCAGCTAGAAATGCTGAGAATTCGCGACAGGTATCCTGAGATTTGTGTTCTCAAGAAAGATACACACGACAAAGCTTCTGGGCAATAGGTCAATTTGTGAACACATACACCTTCCATTAATAAGAAAGCTATCTCCAACATTGCTTTACACAAACCATACTCAAAACCAGATTCAAACCCCCCTTAATCTGTCACAAGAAACCCCAATCTCAACAATTCTTGACGGAACGTGCACAACACCAATTACAGCAAGCACCCTCGCACGCTCTAGGTACTTCCCGTTACTTGCCCAGTTACAATGTAACAAAAGTGATACATCACACATCGAGGTCTGAAAGGTCACAAAAACTTCTACCATGTAATTCAACTAATACTAACAAGTCCTGTGTCTCGAATGGTAACTACCAACATATCCAGACCGCATAAGCAAACATAAATCCACGATTCTGTCAGAACCTATTCCTAACCACACATTCTAGATAAGAAACCAACATCACCATTACATTCAATAATAACATACCAATTCAACAGGGCATACCGTAAACTAAAGAAAAAACAACTGGATACATCACCTGAACACCTCACCATAGCCAAACAAGATTTGACTATCTATTAAATTCTATCTATTTAAATAATATTGTGGTAACATGTCTCTAGGGTGCCACCCCCCCTAGAGACATGCTTGCCCACTCTGTGGCATGTCAGGGGTTAATAACTGATTTACAGTAAGCCGCTATTGTCGGCTCTGTAGAATTTTATCAATGAAGCCGCGGCTCCCCTGTCACTGCGCACAAACTATACTTAATGTACGTATAGTTAACCATACAAAGAAAGTGGGAGGTTTTCAGGTCCTTTTATGCTATAATATCACAGTCAGATATATTATGTTTTCATACATGAATTTATTAAGTAAATTGTTTGTACATATAAAATTCATTACATAACATATTAACATATACATAAGATATACATAGATTTCATTTATTTGTTTAGTTCATAGAGCATCAAGGTATTAAAGTGACGTTGTGACATTAAATTTCCATGTAGCTGTAATGTCCCTTCTACATGGACAGGGGTAGTGGACAAAGATTTGTGGTATTAGATCTGATTTCATTCTATATATGCAGTGTCTGTTAAGTTTACCTATCTAGTGGGGAACAGAAGTTGACTATATGGTAAATATACAACCCAGCCTAGAGAGAGTCCTGCAGAGTAATGTTGGATAATCCTATGTATCACTCATACAGTTTATCCATCCCTGGGGGATATTAGTTAATGTCAACCCTGTATGTATACAATACACCCATATCGGTCTTATAAGCGCATATTGCGCTTGTTAGCGATTTGCCCTCTAGTGCGCATGCGCTAGTAGCATGTCACACTATACAATAACAAGCCCCACCAACGAGATGGCGCCCGCGCAGGCGCACAGACGCTCTGACGATGCGCATCCTTTCGGATGATGCACATCCGCCCTGCACCATGGCCCCGCCCCTGTAATGGCGCATAAAGAGCGGCTAAACGCCGCCATTCACCACTCCTGCTCCTCCCAGACACTGATGGATCATATTCAAGCACCGTTCTAAAGGTAATTAGATGCCACAAACTAACTCATTTTCAGGCACGCTAACTATCTTTTGTAATTTTTTAAGAAAATCCCTATACTCTTATCCCCTAGGCAGGAGTCACATACCCAGCAATTACAGGTATCTTCTCTGCCTCCTTACATGATAATAATAATCATCACAATACTTATTGGCCTTTATCCTTGCTACTCAGGGTTCCCACCTAGGACCATATCTCAAACCATTTTTGTATAAGCCATAGGCAAACCAGGAGTCTTTAATTAAAGGTATATACACACACATTGGTATACTTATGCATTACTATCCCTTTTGGTGCTATAATAGTATAAACATGACATATGTATACCCTTACTTCTCCTTCCCAGACCCAGGTACTATAACCTAATCATATAATCTCGGATCAAAGGATCAATAGAAGGTATTGTTTAAAACCCGATGTAATATACACTTCATTGAATAGTCTTTAAAAAACCCCACTAGCTCACTTATAAGAACCAGACGAATTTAATCTCTTGTAATATAGCTCTATAGATTCACCTCTAAGACACGAATCACTTGCATTTGATCACTCTCTTGTTCACAGCTATATGCACAATTTTAGCATCAGTTCCAATCAGAAAATCCCCACAGTTAATTCACTATAAACACTCCACTCTTAGGTTCTTTGTTATAGACACCATAAACATAATCACGTCATGCACATGGACCACAGCACATGAATAATTTTAGCTTATTTTGTTTATGATCTTGGTTTATGAATTTGTTTACCAGACCAATCCTGACGAAGACCCATTGTGGGTCGAAACGTTGATTGTTTTTGTCTTCAAACCTTTGCACATGAATAAAAACTACTGCATACAAAGATAATCTCTCCAAAGCTTTTGTTCAAGGCGTGCCAAAGATAGACTTTATTACCAAAGAACCCTGAGACACAATACCATCAATGGGTTTCAATAAAAAAAAAAAAAAAAACCTATGACACGTAAAACCAATTTGCATAATAATTAGGAACATGGTTTACAAGGATTGAGCACAAAGGGGAGAATACTGCACAGGGGGAGAGAGACTGTGCACAGGGGGCAGAGCACACAGGGGGAGACAGCTCAAAGGAGGGAGCATATGAGAGGAAAAGACAGCACAGGAAGGAAGATGGCACACAGCAGGAAGAACCCACAGTGGGGAGACAGGTCAAAGGAGAGAGCACAGAGCAGAGAAGACAGCACAGGGGTGAGAGGGATAGGACGGGGGGAGACAGCAGCCGCATTCAGTGCCACACAGTCCGCCCCCATCATGACATCACCTCCCTCCCGATCCAATTTTCTCGGATGTGGTGAAAAGAAATATTTTTTTTTCTCTTTTCCATTAAAATTCTAGGATTAAGTAGCCTTTGAATAGACTTGACTGAGATTTTTGTGGTATTAAAGGAGTTACTTGCAATCTTGAGTTGGATTTAAAATAAATTTGATTTGTAATCATTGTGAGGAAGTTATATAACTGATATTTTATTTCCTGTCCTAGGTATGATATGAATAAATTGTGTAAATCATTTGGCATTTGCAAATCTATTGCATTTTGTGCAATTTGTCAGTTTGGAGCAAGCACAATCTTTTGCATAGTAAACCCCAATTACAAAGTAATGCTGAAGTATATGAAGAACATGGGCAGGAAATGACTTTTCTTTAGAAATATGCATTTCATGTCATTGCTTTATATGCATCTCTATTGATTTACTTTAAAGAATTTTATTTATTCTGCGCTAGAAAAAAAACACTTATGCTCCAGATGTTGATTTATTTATTTCATCACATTAAATACAGGAAATCACAAAGATCATAAAGACAAAAACCCTCATTACTAAAAAGTGCTTAAATGGAACATACCAAAAACATAGATGTCTGATCCAGCTACATCAAAAGGTAAATCTAGCTAAGCTAAGCTGTTTTTCCTGAAGTTTTTATTTCCAAAAGAGTGGGATTTAGTTAATGTGTTCCTGAGTTTTGTACTGTTGGTTTTTATTACTTTTTTTTTTTGCATTTAGATGCCATAAAGAATTCTTTACAATGTCTCTTCCATATGAGTATTTCCCTCCAAACGTCATACAGCAGTTGATACTAAATGCAATAAATAAAGCATTTGTAACCAAAAAAATGTGGTTGAGGCTAAATCTAGATATGTTCTTACATTTGACATACCCATTGGAAACTTGCCCAGGTCAAGCAAAAGAAAAGGTCCGCTAAAAACCTTGAAATACTTTTAAAAGTGTTATATTAAAAGTATAGCATTAAATAAAGAAAAAATAATAGTATACTGTGTCTCCTTCACAAGTACAGTCCTCACTAACAATTTCAAAAAGCCATTATACATACTAATTAGTACCACTCTGTTGTTATGTGTCTCATGCCATATAGAGGAGACTTTAAGCTGTAAATAACTACTGGCATAGTCAGCATTACACCACTCCCTTTTCACTTGCTCTCTGTAGTATCATGTTATGGAGAAACCTAAAGGGAATCTGCCACCACTTTCACCTTTTAAATCTGTTACTACGGGCATACAGATAATAGGATGCTGAAAATAGTCTTAGGCGGCCGTCACACGCATCAATTTAATGCACGATATCATTTAAGCGATCTGCTTTTTGATCGCTTAAGCGATATCGTTTGTGCATCGCTTCGTGCAATCAAGCGATTTTACAATGTAAAATCGCTTGATTGTTAGATCGCAGATTTGTGAGCCGGAGCTCATATCAAGCGATAAACGCTTGATCAATCTTCATCATCGTGGTGTGTGACACCACGATGAACGATCTCCCAGCGGCAGAGCCTATGCTGGGAGATGGTATCTATGGTAAACGTCCGGTTACTAAGCGCCGTGCGGCGCCTAGTAACCCGATGTGTACCATAGTTACCAGCAATCTCGCTGGTCCACATCGCTGGTGAGTCTGCCTGTGTGACAGCTCACCAGCGATGTGAACGATATTGTTAGCGATCGCGCGTGCACGTGATTGCTAACAATATCGCTATCGATATTGAAGCGTGTGACGGCCGCCTTACATGAACAGTGCCTACAAGTAGTCTTCAACCCCCTGCAGATTTAGCTGGTTGACACATGCGGAATTAACTTGGCATTGTGACATTTGGACTGTAGATCAGCCTGGAAGTGGGAAATGCACTGCAGCCAAAAAGTTATTTTTTTTTTTTATTTTTTTTTTTTGTTAAAGCGTTAAAAGTTAATTCAGAGGGTCATTTATTATTCAACCCCTCAACCCACCAGCATTCTGTTTGGTCCCCCTAAAGTATTAAGAAGTAGTTCAGGCACAAAGAACAATGAGCTTCACATGTGTGGATTAATTATCTCTTTTGCCAGCCTTTTCTGACTATTTAAGACCCTCCCCTAACTTGTGAACAGCACTCATACATGGTCAACATGGGAAAGACAAAGGAGCATTCCAAGGCCATCAGAGACAAGATCGTGGAGGGTCACAAGGCTGGCAAGGGGTACAAAACCCTTTACAAGGAGTTGGGCCTACCTGTCTCCACTGTTGGGAGCATCATCTGGAAGTGGAAGGCTTATGGAACTACTGTTAGCCTTCCACAGCCTGGACAGCCTTTGAAAGTTTCCTCCCGTGCCGAGGCCAGGCTTGTCCGAAGAGTCAAGGCTAACCCAAGGACAACAATGAAGGAGCTCCGGGAAGATCTCATGGCAGTGGGGACATTGGTTTCAGTCAATACCATAAGTAACGTACTCCACCGCAATGGTCTCCGTTCCAGATGAGCCCGTAAGGTACCTTTACTTTCAAAGCGTCATGTCAAGGCTCGTCTACAGTTTGCTCATGATCACTTGGAGGACTCTGAGACAGACTGGTTCAAGATTCTATGGTATGATGAGACCAAGATTGAGATCTTTGGTGCCAACCACACACGTGACGTTTGGAGACTGGATGGCACTGCATACGACCCATAGAATACCATCCCTACAGTCAAGCATGGTGGTGGCAGCATCATGCTGTGGGGCTGTTTCTCAGCCAAGGGGCCTGGCCATCTGGTCCGCATCCATGGGAAGATGGATAGCACGGCCTACCTGGAGATTTTGGCCAAGAACCTCCGCTCCTCCATCAAGGATCTTAAGATGGGTCATAATTTCATCTTCCAACAAGACAACGACCCAAAGCACACAGCCAAGAAAACCAAATCCTGGTTCAAGAGGGAAAAAATCAAGGTGATGGAGTGGCCTAGTCAGTCTCCTGACCTTAACCCAATTGAAAACTTGTGGAAGGAGTTCAAGATTAAAGTCCACATGAGACACCCAAAGAACCTAGATAACTTGGAGAAGATCTGCATGGAGGAGTGGGCCAAGATAACTCCAGAGACCTGTGCCGGCCTGATCAGGTCTTATAAAAGACGATTATTAGCTGTAATTGCAAACAAGGGTTATTCCACAAAATATTAAACCTAGGGGTTGAATAATAATTGACCCACACTTTTATGTTTAAAATTTATTAAAATTCAACTGAGCAACATAACTTTTTGGTTTGTAAGATTTATGCTTCTGTTAATAAATCCTACTCTCGTTTGCAGTTTGAAGGCTCTAACTTATTTGCATCTTATAAAACCACCTAAATCTGCAGGGGGTTGAAGACTACTTGTAGGCACTGTATGTCTCATAGCAGATTTTTTCTTGCTGAAATATCTTTTTTGATAGCTTTATGTTAATAAGCTCTTCACGACTATGAGGCTTACGCTTCTGTGTTTCTTAGCATTCAAATCACCGCCTATTCGTGTCCCACTACCAGGGGGTAACTACCACAGGTGCAGGGGTTGCGATCGCACCGGGGCCCTGCAGCATAGGGGGCCCCAAAAGTCCCTTTGGCCTATAGAAAAAGACTAATACTATTAAAGATTTACAATAACTGGGGGCCCCGTTGGAGCTTTCACATCAGGCCCCCTGGGGCTGAAGTTACGCCACTGCCCACTACGCTAGTGAGATTTCCTTCCTTGTTTGAAATCCTGTGCCTGACAGTAACATTTGTGGCATTTGGCCAATTCTATGGGCATTGGCTTCATTAGCATTCAACGCAAGCACCGGGGAGTCACTGCTACTTATGATTTGATGCAGATTTATGCCATGTGCTATGCAGTTTTCTTAAAGAAGTCTGGAAGGCTGGATGGGCTGAAAACCACATAAAATTTGTTCAAGGAATTGAAATGCTTCAGGTTTTTTTTCCAACCAAATCTTAGAGGAAAACAAATAGGCAATACCTTCACAACACCTTAGAATTCTCATGGACCTTGCTTACATATTCTAAGTAGAGATGAGCAAACCTTCCCCAAACATGTTTGCCAATTTAAAATTTGTCCGATCATGGACGATTTGGCTCGGCGATCGGAAATCCTAACACTTTCCCCAAAATTCGGCGAACACGGCTATGTTTGGAAAATAAGTTCAAATTTTAATATTGCCCTAAAAAAAAAATGGGGAAAAAACGCTCTGTAGAAGACCCATTGGCTGGGAACAATTCCAACCCTTATGGTTACAGTTAGAAGTCTAGCAGCTTGTATCAAGGTGTTGAATTTTTTTGAGCTTTGAATCAATTTTTCTAAGCTTCCTGGGGCTTGCAAGTGTTTTTCACACATGCAGGGTCTGAATTTTGGAAATAGTGCTAGATGTGGCAGCAGCTGGCAAGTCCAGGAAGGTTACAATGTCCTTAAAACATCTGTTTAAGAGAGTTTAACAAAAGGCTTGTTAAAGAGTCAATTATGACTTTTAGGATTGCTACCTTTATTAGGTGGCATTAGAGTTTGTCTACTTCCTCACTGAAGTAACAATTTGCATATGCAATTTCCCAGAGGAGCATTGTGGCTTTAAGTGTACCTTCACACTGCAGTCAGGTCCGGTCCAGGGCTGTCAGGGGTGAACCTGACAGCCCAGACCGGATCAGCACACAGAACCGGAGGGCTAATATGCCCTCCGGTCTGGTGTGCAGCCTGCCGCAGCTGCCGCTGCTGATGATTCTGTGGTCCTGAATTATAACAGCGGCATGCAGCTGCAGGTGTCCAGTTCTCGGATCCTCCCGGATCCTCCCGGGTCGGGGCAATCCGGCCCCATAGGCTCCCATATTAAGGGAGCGCCGGATTGCCCCGGATGGACCCGGGGGAATCCGGGAAGATCTGGGGGAATCCGGTGGAATCTGAGACATCAATTATTAGGAGATTGGTCTCCCCGGACACAAAAATGTTGCAAGCAACGTTTTTGTATCCAGAAGAAGAATCCCACTTCTCCCGGATTCTTCCAGCGAGATGGAAGCCGGATGGCAGATAGCTGCCATCCGGCTCCATCCGGCCCCATAGGACACCTCTGAGAGACCCGGACCGGATCTGACCGCAGTGTGAAGGCACCCTCAGTCTTCTCACTGCCAGTTGGCAAAAATGTATCCATAAGGAGAATAGCTGTTTCCCCAGACCTCGTCTTAGCCAGCTAGGTCAGAATTCCCACACACTGATGAGGGACAATCACCCCGATAGGCAACGTCTGCAGTTTGGGTGTCTGATCTGGCACAAATCCTGAATAATATTAATAGGCTTGTTAAGGAGTCAATTATGACTTTTAGGATTGCTACCTGTATTAGGTGGCATTAGAGTTTTTCACTTCCTCAATGAAGTGACAATTTGCATGTGCAATTTCCCAGAGGAGTATTGCAGCTTTAAATCTCCTCACAGCCAGCTGGCAGAGAAAGTCTCCGCAAGAAGAATAGCTGTTTCCCCAGACCTAATATTTTTGGGGGATTTTTAAACATATTTTATTATTATTACATTTTTTTATTTTATTTTTTATTTTCTTATTTTTTGAAGAGCAAACCTATAATATTGCGGGGGGTCAGGACCATGTGAGGCCTTCTGTCCTACACTTATGTGATAGCAATTCATATAAAAATAGCATATTGCCATTATTTGCTTCACATCCATGATCTTAAAGGGAACCTGTCAGCTATTTATGCCTCCCCCGCTATCATTGTCTGTACCTGCAGTTTCATAATACTATTCTAATCATCCCTGTCTGTGCTCATAGTGTAATGTGAAAGGTGAAAAAGAAGCATTTATACACTTACATTTTCTTATGTAATAAGGCAGTCAGTCCCCAGCTTGGAGGACGGGGACTGTTTGGCAGGTTACTAGTTAACATTTCAGCCTTGTGCTAGAACATGTTGGGAGACATGATGTGATGTCACAACCATGTGATTACAATAGGCGAAGCTAAGTTCTCATAGAACATAATACGTTTGCTGGCTTAGCTCCGAACACTATGGTCACATGATCGTTACATCACACAGGTCCTTTAGCTATCCAAGTTAAAAGTGTAACCATTATCCTGCCAGACAGTCCCCCTCCTCCAAGGTGGCGACTGAAATGTAAGTGTATAAATGCTTTTTTTTTACCTTTCACATTACACTATGAGCTCAGACAGGGATGATTAGACTGGTATTATAAAGCTGCAGCTACTGACAGTGATAGTTGAGGGGCATAAACCACCTGACAGGTTCCCTTTAAAGGTCTGTTCACACTGATGAAACACCATAATATGGATATTACTTCTTGAAAATGTGATATCACTATTTTATGTCATAATAATAATAATAATAATATATTTATTCATTTATACAGCGCTATTAATTACACAGTACTATACGAACATTGGCAACACTATCCCCAAATGGTTCTCACAGTTCATGCCATACATTTACAATAAAGATTTTTGGCATTTGCACATCTGTGTTATATGTATAATTCATAATAAAGTTGTCCTTCCATTGCTGCAGTGCCCGCTAGCATTATTTAGCATTCCAGATGAACTGGTGATGAATGGTGACCATCACCTGAATAAACTTAATTGTTTTCATCTTTAAATCTCCTTCAAAGATGTCAATAATCACTGCTCCTAACCACAATCCAGTTTTTATATACAGTGCCTACAAGTAGTATTCAACCCCCTGCAGATTTAGGTGGTTTGATAAGATGCAAATAAGTTAGAGCCTTCAAACTGCAAACGAGAGTAGGATTTATTAACAGAAGCATAAATCTTACAAACCAAAAAGTTATGTTGCTCAGTTGAATTTTAATAAATTTTAAACATAAAAGTGTGGGTCAATTATTATTCAACCCCTCAAACCACCAGCATTCTGTTTGGTCCCCCTAAAGTATTAAGAAGTAATTCAGGCACAAAGAACAATGAGCTTCACATGTGCGGATTAATTATCTCTTTTGCCAGCCTTTTCTGACTATTTAAGACCCTCCCCAAACTTGTGAACAGCACTCATACATGGTCAACATGGGAAAGACAAAGGAGCATTCCAAGGCCATCAGAGACAAGATCGTGGAGGGTCACAAGGCTGGCAAGGGGTACAAAAGCCTTTCCAAGGAGTTGGGCCTACCTGTCTCCACTGTTGGGAGCATCATCCGGAAGTGGAAGGCTTATGGAATTACTGTTAGCCTTCTACGGCCTGGACAGCCTTTGAAAGTTTCCTCCCGTGCCGAGGCCAGGCTTGTCCGAAGAGTCAAGGCTAACCCAAGGACAACAAGGAAGGAGCTCCGGGAAGATCTCATGGCAGTGGGGACATTGGTTTCAGTCAATACCATAAGTAACGTACTCCACCGCAATGGTCTCCGTTCCAGACGAGCCCGTAAGGTACCTTTACTTTCAAAACGTCATGTCAAGGCTCGTCTACAGTTTGCTCATGATCACTTGGAGGACTCTGAGACAGACTGGTTCAAGGTTCTATGGTCTGATGAGACCAAGATCGAGATCTTTGGTGCCAACCACACACGTGACGTTTGGAGACTAGATGGCACTGCATACGACCCCAAGAATACCATCCCTACAGTCAAGCATGGTGGTGGTAGCATCATGCTGTGGGGCTGTTTCTCAGTCAAGGGGCTTGGCCATCTGGTCCGCATCCATGGGAAGATGGATAGCACGGCCTACCTGGAGATTTTGGCCAAGAACCTCCGTTCCTCCATCAAGGATCTTAAGATGGGTCGTAATTTCATCTTCCAACAAGACAACGACCCAAAGCACACAACTAAGAAAACCAAGGCCTGGTTCAAGAGGGAAAAAATCAAGGTGATGGAGTGAACTAGTCAGTCCCCTGACCTTAACCTAATTGAAAACTTGTGGAAGGAGCTCGAGATTAAAGTCCACATGAGACACCCAAAGAACCTAGATAACTTGGAGAAGATGTGCATGGAGGAGTGGGCCAAGATAACTCCAGAGACCTGTGCCGGCCTGATCAGGTCTTATAAAAGACGATTATTAGCTGTAATTGCAAACAAGGGTTATTCCACAAAATATTAAACCTAGGGGTTGAATAATAATTGACCCACACTTTTATGTTTAAAATTTATTAAAATTCAACTGAGCAACATAACTTTTTGGTTTGTAAGATTTATGCTTCTTTTAATAAATCCTACTCTCGTTTGCAGTTTGAAGGCTCTAACTTATTTGCATCTTATCAAACCACCTAAATCTGCAGGGGGTTGAATACTACTTGTAGGCACTGTATCTTGTGGCCTGGGGAATTGGATTTGTTGTGACAGACAGTGACGTTAGTTCTGCAGCCCAGCCACCACATAGATCGGTTAATTAGGAGCTAGGCAAGGCAACATGACAGTGCAAACATTAAAATTCAGTAGTGATTGCTTAGGTCTGAATTCTGTCAGTGGGAGAGGAGGGTCCCTTAGTCAAAGCAAACACACAAAGCTCAGTCAGCATTTCATTGTCATCTTACCAGTGCAATACAATGCAGGTACACTGTCTGATACTACAGTTGAATGTGCTAACATTTGCCTGCAGTACATAGCAGTTTGGTTATGGATCACCAGCAATATATACCTGGTCTGGAGGAGGTCATATTCCTATCCACCCCAGGGGTGAAGGGTGGGTCAGCAGAACCAGACCCGGAGTGACATGCACAGGAGATGGACACATATGTCACCTGGAGCTCCATGTCACTATCCACTTTGGGCACTTTGCAATGAGGTGCATATCCAATCCTGACCTCTGATGCCAGACGAGGACCTGAGGAGCTTACATCAGTCAAGAGGTGACCCTATCCATATGTCATCGGGGACCAGGAGCACCAGATGTCAGACTGCACATGATCTTGCAGCATGTTTGGCTGGAATCCACCTACAGCAGGTGCCACAGCTACTGGATCCCAATACCACCAGGACCAAGAGTATAAGGAGAGAGTAGAAGAAACAGAAGGCCTTGTTTCCCAGCCATGTGTAACACCCTTGCGAGAGGCCTTCAACAGAGGCAATGCCATGTTGGCACCCCTATCCCCTCCAAGCAACTATTCGACAAGTCATGACCCACTCCATCCTGTGTTCTTTATTGAGGAGATTTGGATAGTGGATGCCATCGCCCGGGACTGGTAGCATAGGCCTAAGGTTAGTGACTTCTATGACCAGTGTACCTGAGGCAAGGTGGCGGAATTCCTGGAGGATAAGGGGTTTGGATTCATAGTAGAGCAAGGAATGGGGCATCAGTGCTACCTCAACTGGTCTACTCTGCTGTGTGACTATCTTCCCAAAAGACTCCGCTCAATCCTATCTCTTTGTCGGGGAGAAAATCACCTTAATAAAAGGTGATGAGCAGCAAGGGATGGTTCGTGGTTGACGTAAGTCAGGTTGCCACCGCCACCGTCTTTGTCAGGAGGAGGCCAGCCAGGAGAGAATGTGGCATTGGTAACATAGTAACATAGTAACATAGTTTTTAAGGTTGAAGGAAGACTTTAAGTCCATCTAGTTCAACCCATAGCCTAACATGTTGATCCAGAGGAAGGCAAAAAAAAACCATGTGGCAACACTAAGCTCCACATTGGGGAAAAAAATTCCATCCTGACTCCACATACGGCAATCAGACTAGTTCCCTGGATCAACGCCTTATCAAAGAATCTAGTATATATAACTGGTAATATTATAGTTTTCAAGAAAGACATCCAAGCCCTTCTTAAATGTTAGTAGTGAGTCACTCAATCATGTGGCAGAGAGTTCCATAGTCTCACTGCTCTTACAGTAAAGAATCCACGTCTGTGATTATGATTAAACCTTCTTTCCTCCAGACGTAGAGGATGCCCCCTTGTCCCAGTCTCAGGCCTAAGAGTAAAAAGGGAGGACTTACTGAATTGCAGGTTGTATTTTATTAATGCTTTGCATTTCTTTTTACTTATCATTTCTGTCTGATGCAATCTCCATTAGGAAATGAGCTCCATAATTGACAATGCCATCCGGTGTACATCTTGCCACATGTATGCAATCCCTGAATCCAAAGTCACTGAATCACAAGTCACACACTTACTTCCGTCCGCACTTATGCTCCAAGTCACACTAAGCTCGTGTCACACTCGCTAGGAAATCATATTTAAATTTTTTTTTTCTCCCTTTACAGAAAATCAGCCTACAGCTCAGTGTACTTCCAAAAGGTACAGATCATGTCTCTCTTGGTTGGCCAGCCAGCTGCATCTAAACCCAGAGGGCCTGTCGGTTTTCTTCAAACTGGTCTTGTCTGTCCTATAGGGCATGGTCATCCCCTAGTTCCTCCATCTTCTTCTCTACCAGTGGCCATGATAGAGTGTGCTTGGAGGAAAGTGGTGAAGAATATCCTGACAGAAGTAACCTCTGCAACTTCCTTGACCATCCAGCAGCGGAGTACGGTCACAAATACCAATTTTCAGGCCGGGAAAGGTGGAGAATGCTGCAAGAGTTTGTACGCCAAGTACACTTGACATTCCTAAAGAAAAGGCATCTTGTTTGGTCGATAACCCATCCCTTAATTGGCATTTTGGCTAGGGAAGGACTTTTTTTAGTTGTTTTTTTTACCATTCTTCCTTGATCAAGGCCTTTGGTTTTGTTTCAATTATATTTCCCACACCCACATTTTGCTCCGTTTGAGCTTCCCCTATTGGGCATGCATGCAGCCTTTGGGATCCAACTCAAAGACTTAATAGACTCTGCCCTTCATGACCTTTTTACCACTTTAACAGTCTGTGTGTTGCTTATCGCTGTGAGACTTACATACTATGTACATTGTTATGTTTGTGTTTTTGACCTATAACCTGTGTTATAGTAAAGTTTTTTTAATTCTTCTTGTGTGCTGGACTGTTTCAGCAAACTGGAGGTTTTATACTGTCCTACAGAGACAGGTGAACAAGTTGCACGCCACTGGCCTGACGGTCTGGAAATGCAAGACAGGACACACAGTCCTATAGAACAGGGTTGGTAAAGTGCAGTCCTCAAGGGCCACAAACAGTGCATATCTTTAGGGTTTAGCTAGCATTGCACAAGGTGCTGGAGTCATCTATCACCTCTGTAGGTGATAAAATTAGCACCTGTTTAATGCTAAGGAAATCCTTGAAACTTGCACTGTTTTCAGACCTTGAGGACTGTAGTTACCCTAGCAGTCTCTATGGAAGTAGCCAGAAGCAAGAGGAATACTTGAGTCCTTTCACCCCAACTGTGGTTCTTCCTGGACACCCTGTGCTCACAGTGCATTGTTTGATGCTTTTTTATGTGGATTTTGAGAAAATGCATTAAAATCTGCTTGTCTATCCTGAGGCCAGCAAAGTCTAGGACAGGTCAGAAATATTGTGCCCATGTTGCTTTTTTTTTTGTACATGTGGTTCAGATTTTTTTTCTGCCCCAAAATCTACACCAAATCTACAAGGAAAAGAAAAACATTGGCACAGTACTTAGGAACACTCAAACTTTGTTGACTTCAAGACAGCCATGCAGATTTTGATGTAGATTTGCAAAATCTGAAAAAAGAAAGAAGCATCAAATAAAGTACCGTAGGCATGGGGCCTTACAACAATATGGTGGGGTAACGTTTACAGAAAACATCCCCCATACTGTAGATAGATACATAAAAAGCAAAAGATAGAATCAGCACATAAACAAGAAAAATTGGTGCAAAAAATCCTGTATGCAGTGCTCCACTGCAATAAAATATAGCATAAAAAAAACAGGCAGTGTGGCGCCCTGCTCACACTGGTTTCCACAGAAGGTACCTACTACATGCAACACCTTCCACCCTGGCACAGTAGGGGGAGCCCAACTTGCTACCATTGGCAAGATCCCCTATAAATACTACTGCTGGGGGAGAAGTTAGTCAGAGTGTGCAGACGCTGGGAGAGCTGCGAAGACGTCCTGGTGGTTGGTGCCGCGGTTAGGCCCGAACCAGTGACCCGGAGTGGCCCTTCTATGTCCCGCAAGCCTAAGTGGGGACAGAAGATGAGGAGCAGATAGCCAAGAGGGTGTGAGGAACTTGAGGAAGTTCGCCCAAAGAAGTACCAGACATTGGGGATCCGCACCTGTGGGATACTCCAGGACCACAGAAAACCCCGTCACACCGTGGAGGCTTCAGCCACCTGGTTCCCCTCTGGGTCAAGAGAGGGAGCCAGACACAGCAGCGCATCACCGCAGTGATCAGAGAGGGTATCCAGGAGACCGCGCTGGAGGAGAGACAGACATCAGAGTTCGGAAGAGAGAGTAGACAAGTCTGGCTGCATGCAGGCTGTGCTTTGATCACTACACAAGAACCGAGGAGGCCTTATACCCACTTGCTGTGGGGACCCGCTGTGCAACCTGGTCATCTTTCAGTGCCCTGGACAACTTTACCTGCCGTAACATCGGTAAAAGTTAAAAGAGACTTTGCAGTGTGCGTGTGTGATTCCTCTCCTTTCCCGTTGCCCCTCATAGACTGCTCCAACACTCCCCATTCCAGCCATAGCTCCACTACAAGCTGCCCCATTCACACTACGCTGCCCTGGAGGTCCAGTCCTACCTTTGGAGGACTTCACCAACTTGCCGCAGTACCATCCACCTCCGGCGGACTATGGCGGCACTGGTAAAAAATCACCAGAAACTACAAGTGGCGTCACGACAAACTGTATATAGTCCCCTGTAAATATCACCCCTTTTTGGAAGCTAGGCCCAGGACACGGGATCAGGCGCGGCTACCGTTCCCTGTGACACAGTTAACCCATCGGAGTCTGACACCCGAGTACCCCAAAGCCTTGGCGCAACAGCAGCACTCAATACTTATTCCAAGTGGACCGCTTTAATCGGCCACAGGTGTATGATGCAACGTTTCAGTCCACACAATGCCTGGGGAAAGTCTTGTGTGGACACATACATTTTTAATCTGTAGACGACAGCCGTACGTTTACAGACGTCGGAAAAAAAGGGTACTAAAGCCTAGCCGTACGTCTGTAGACGTACCCCAGGAAAAAGCCCTGTAGTGCCGCCCCTGGAGCTAATACCTCTAGGGTGTCAGCGTACCGATTGTAGCTGACACCCTAGAGATTAGTAATTAGCTGCTTTTGTACCCGCACCTGTAATGTGATGACCGGTAAACACCGTTTACCGATCATCACATTACAAAAGTGAAAGTCCTTTGTAAAAAATTCTTTCACTTTGATCCGACATGAAAACACATGTCGGATCAAAGTGATCCATTAACCCCTAAGGCCCCCAAAAACCCCTGTGCCGGAGATCACCCCCCTACACACCTCCATCCCCCCTTGCCAATGAAAAAACGGCGGCGGTGCGCTGCCTCCCCTGCATCTCCATGCAGCCTGACATGTCACACATGTCAGGCTGCATGGGAATGTCCTCCCCCGGTGCTCCCTAGTCCCCTACAGGGATCCCCAGCCCCAGCCTCCGGGATCCCAGAACCTCCGGAATCCCCCAGCCTCCGGGATACCCCAGCCCCCTCCCCCGATGCCCGGTACCTTTTCCCCAGAGGTCCCGTCGCCTCTAAACTATTGCAGGCCCCCCTGTGCCCCAGTAAATACCCCCCTCACCACTCTTACCTACCAATGATCCTGATTCCGGTCCCGGGGTCCTCCGGTCCTGGGGGCTTCTCCTGCCGGCGGCTCCTGCTGCTGTCTTCTGCGGCACGCGCCTCCTCTGTGCGCGCACCCTGGTGTGCGCGCACACGCACGCCGCTGTTAACCCCTGCTGTGCGGCCCAGGGAATGATAGGTCATGAACTCAGTGAGTTCATGACCTATCAGAATCCTCGGGTCACAAGGGGTTAACTGTGCTGTTCATGGTGGTCTCCACATCAGATCACCATCAGTGGTGATCTATCAGGATCCTGGGATCCCATAGGGATCCTAGGATCCTGGGATCACCACTGATGGTGATCTGATGTAGAGACCACCATGAACAGCACAGTTAACCCCTTGTTAACTGTGCTGTTCATGGTGGTCTCCACATCAGATCACCATCAGTGGTGATCCCAGGATCCCTGTGGGATCCCAGGATCCTGATAGATCACCACTGATGGTAATCTGATGTGGAAACCACCATGAAGAGCACAGTTAACCCCTTGTTAACTGTGCTCTTCATGGTGATCTCCACATCAGATCACCATCAGTGGTGATCCCAGGATCCTGATAGATCACCACTGATGTTGACCTGATGTGAAGACCGCCATGAAGAGCACAGTTAACCCCTTGTGACCCGAGGATTCTGATAGGTCATGAACTCACTGAGTTCATGACCTGTCATCCTCCTGGCAATGAACCTGCTTTTGTAGCATATGGGGGATGCCCCATATGCTATAAAACTGAGAATCGTCGCGGGACCTCCCACTGGACTACGTCGGACCTTCCCACTGGACTACGTCGGACGTCAAAGAATAATAAAGATGGAGTCTTGGAGTAGTGTTTGTGTTTTTTTTCTAATAAAAATATTTTTCTCTGTCTTGTGTCTTCTTTACAAATTACTAGAGATTCCTAATGGTCCCATCTAATATTGGCCAGACGTTATGAATCTCGGGCTTAGTACCAGCTGCGAAAAGCTGGCATTAACCCCTTATTACCCAGTCTGCCACCGCTACACGGCAGCTGGAAGAGCTGGATACAGCGCCAGAAAATGGCGCTTCTATGAATGCGCCATTTTCTGGGGCGGCTGCAGGCTGCAATTCGCAGCGGGGGGGGGGGGGGCCCAGAAAGCTTGGGCCTCCCTACGCTGAGGATTCCAGCCCCCAGCTGCCTAGTTGTACATGGCTGTCCCAAAAATATGGCGAAGCCCACGCCATTTTTTTTTTAATTATTTCATGAAATAATTTTAAAAAAAAAGCGACTTCCCTATATTTTTGTTTTCCAGCCAGGTAAAACTAGGCAGAAGGGGTTGGTGGCAGCCCGTAGCTGCCTGCTGTACCTGGCTGGACCAAAAATATGGCGAAGCCCCACGTCGTTTTTTTTAAAAATGTAATAAAGAAATACTAAAAAAAATGCAGGGGAGGAGATGACCAGGACACGGTGTCTCCGTATCTTTTGCACATGCTCTAAAAGTGAGAAATTGTGTGAAAAAAAGAAAATGTTCAATATGACATTATCAAATTCTGCGAAGTAGCTGTAGGTTCCACATGCTCACTATACCCCCTAGATATAATCCTTGAGGTCTCTAGTTTCCAAAATGGAGTGACTTGTGTGGGAGCTCCAATGTTTAGGCACATAGGGGCTCCCCATATGCGACATGGTGTCCGCTAACTATTGGAGCTAATTTTCCATTCAAATTGTTACCGGACACCATGTCGCATATGGAGAGCCCCTGTGTGCCTAAACATTGGAGCTCCCCCACAAGTGACCACATTTTGGAAACTAGACCCCCCCAAGGAACATATCTTGATGCATAGTGAGCACTTTCAACCCCCAAGTGCTTCACAAATTAGTCTGTAAAAAGGAAAAAAAGAAACTTTTTGTGAAAAAAAGTACTTTTTCATTTTTATGGATCAGTTTGTGAAGCACCTGGGGTTCAAAGTGCTCACTATGCATCTAAATAAGTTCCTTGGGGTGTCTAGTTTCCAAAATGGGGTCATTTTGGGGGAGCTCCAATGTTTGGGCACATAGGGGCTCTCCATATGTGACATGGTGTCCGCTAACAATTAGAATTGTAAGTGGATACCATGTCGTGTATGGCGAGCCCCTGGGTGCCTAAACATTAGCGCTCCCCCACAAGTGACCCCATTTTGGAAACTAGACCCCCAAAGGAACTTATCTAGATGCATAGAGAGCACTTTTAACCCCCAGGTGCTTCACAAATTGATCTGTAAAAATGAAAAAGTACTTTTTTTTTCCACAAAAATTTTCTTTTTTCATTTTTACGGATTCATTTGTGAAGCACCTGGGGGTTCAAAGTGCTCACCACCAATCTAGATAAGTTCCTTGGGAGGTCTCGTTTCCAAAATGGGGTCACTTGTGGGGGAGCTACAATGTTTAGGCACACAAGGGCTCTCCATACGTGACATGGTGTCCGCTAACAATTGGAGCTAATTTTCCATTCAAATTGTTAGCGGACACCATGTCGCGTATGGAGAGCCCCTGTGTGCCTAAACATTGGAGCTCCCCCACAAGTGATCCCATTTTGGAAACTAGACCCCACAAGGAACTTATCTAGATGCATAGAGAGCACTTTGAACCCCCAGGTGCTTCACGAATTGATCCGTAAAAATGAAAAAGTACTTTCTTTTCCACAAAAAGTTTCTTTTTTCATTTTTACGGATTCATTTGTGAAGCACCTGGGGGTTCAAAGTGCTCACCACTAATCTAGATAAGTTCCTTGGGAGGTCTCGTTTCCAAAATGGGGTCACTTGTGGGGGAGCTACAATGTTTAGGCACACAGGGGCTCTCCATACGTGACATGGTGTCCGCTAACAATTGGAGCTAATTTTCCATTCAAATTGTTAGTGGACACCATGTCGCGTATGGAGAGCCCCTGTGTGCCTAAACATTGGAGCTCCCCCACAAGTGACCCCATTTTGGAAACTAGACCCCTCAAGGAACTTATCTAGATGCATAGTGAGCACTTTGAACCCTCTTGGGCTTTACAAATTGATCCGTAAAAATGAAAAAGTACTTTTTTTTCACAAATATTTTCTTTTGTCCTCAATTTTTTCATTTTCACATGAGCAACAGAATAAAACGCATCCTAAAATTTGTTGGCCAATTTCTCCTGAGTACACCGATACCTCATATGTGGTCATAAACCACTGTTTGGGCGCACGGTAGGGCTCAGAAGAGAAGGAGCACCATTTCAATTTGTGAATGGTAAATTAGCTCCAAAAGTCAAAATGCGCTTCTTCCCGTCTGAGCCCTGCCGTGCGCCCAAACAGTGGTTTATGACCACATATGAGGTATCGGTGTACTCAGGAGAAATTGGCCAACAAATTTTAGGATGCATTCTATCCTGTTGCCCATGTGAAAATGAAAAAATTGAGGCTAAAAAAACATTTTTGTTGGAAAAATTAAAATGGCCATTTTTTGCTTCGTTGCTTTAGTTCCTGTGAAGCACCTGAAGGGTTAATCATTTTCTTGAATGTAGTTTTGAGTAGCTTGAGGGGTGTAGTTTTCAGAATGGTGTCACTTTTGGGTGTTTTCTGTCATGTACACACCCTCAAAGAGACTTCAAATGTGATGTGGTCACTAAAAAAAAGGTTATGTAAATTTTGCTGGAAAAATGAAAAATTGCTGATGAACTTTGAACCCTTATAACGTCCTAACCAAAAAAATATTTTTTCCAAAATTGTGCTGATGTAAAGTAGACATGTGGGAAATGTTATTTATTAACTATTTTGTGTCACATAACGCTCTGGTTCAACAGAATAAAAATTACAAATTTGAAAATTGTCAAATTTTCAAAATTTTTGCTAATTATTTTATATTTTCACAAATAAACACAAAAATTATCGACCAAAATTTAATACTAACATGAAGCCCAATATGTCACGAAAAAACTATCTCAGAATCGCTAGGATCCGTTGAAGCGTTCCGGAGATATAACCTCATAAAGGGAGAGTGGTCAGAATTACAAAAAACGGTCTGGTCATTAAGGTGGAAATTGGCTCCGTCACTAAGGGGTTAAGAGCATACTGAGATGCCAGTAATAGTATATGCATAGAAAATAGAGCAGCCAGATGGAGACTGGGAGCAAATGTTCTATTACGCATGTGCAGGAGCACTAACATGGCGCGGTGGACACTCCTATGTCACCAGGGTAACGAGTAAGCATGGAGAAACCGGCACATGCACTCTAATGCTTCCAGGATGCCGGGACATGACAACACTGCACATATGGATGAGCGATAATGAAGTTCATGTAAATGTTATTAATTAATAACAAATGTGTTTAGAAGCTTCCAATTTAGATTGTTTGGTGTATTGAGCTGACACTGAGCACATCATGTATTGTATTTTTGTGTAGTAAGGTGGAATATGGATAAATGTATGACATTCTGTTGAACTGATGAAAGTTTATGTAAAAATCATAGCTATGTAATGTTCATTGTTAAATTATTGTAATTGCACTAAGATGTATAAAAAGATCAGTAATAGCAGTAAGAGGCTGCTAGAAAAAAGTTGGTGGAGACTGAAATGTCGCAAGGAGTGCCTGATGGCCAAATAAAGGCAACATTATGCATCTTTATAAAGGAGTGCTGCAATCCTTTTGTCACTGGTCTGTATATAGGAACATTGGAAAACTGTTCTGGAATGATTTTTGCACCGAGATAGATAGATAGATATAGGACAAACAATGTCCGACTCCCTACATATTTTATTCTTGCACCCTTTAGTGCCTTTTATATGGCACTAAAGAATGTTTAGCCTTGTTTTTACCTACTAAATAAATAATTTTAAAAAACGATGGGAGGTCCCACCTTTTTTTTATAGCCAGCTATTTCACACGCCAATGTGAGTGAACCCTGAAGAAGATGAGTTGTGCACATACCCTAAGGAAGCAGCGTTCCATGAAGTGTCCAGAAAAAAACATGTTTTTGGCCCTTTTTAAGAATAAAACATATGAATCCTTCGTACATGGACTAAAAAAGGCAAGGTATATAGGCATATTGATGCTAATGACTATTAGATGAACAACTTTCAGCTAAATTAACTTTGATGTATTGTTTGATAATCAGTTGGATAAATAGGCGAAACTTAGAAATGTTATGTCATACATTATTATAAAGACTCATGTAACAGTGAATGTTAAACGTTCCAAATATAAAAAGTATTTCAAAGACTCCTAACTAGCTTATCTTGTGACCTTCAACATTACAAAAAAAAGAAAGAAAACTTTAAGAGAAATATTTTTAGTGTTTTATTCTTAATGAGCCTAATTATACTGTGTAAGCTTCCTATTTTGTAGGGATACATGGACAATGATTACCTTGTTATCCACGGAGTAGCCGGCTGGCTTCCTGACCAGAGAATGACAGCTGCATAGTAATTCATTAAGCTGTCATGCTCAGGTCAGTGAAGCCTCCAGCCACTCCATGCATTGTTATGCGATCATTGTCGGTGTTATATGGCCGTCTGACCCTGGTCTTTGAGCATATCTCTAGGTATATTTTCTATAAAGAAAATCTTTCTTAGGGGTTGAGTAAATGTGCTTTTCTATTTCAAGGTATCAAGTTATCTGAGGATAAATACTATGGAGGACAGATATTAATTTCAAATATATGATTTTTTTTAAACACCTGTGTCAAACGGAACAAGCCTAAGGGTGTAAGAAGATTTAAGATTTTTGTATATATTTTTCTTTGAGGAAATATGTTAATGTTATGTCACATGCACGTGTTGATTCCGCAGATGTGCTGTTATACTATCTGTTCAGCATCAACACCTAAGTGCACACATTGGATTACTAGCGCAGCTGCTACTATGAAGTCGAAATCATTTTCTATTAACTTGTATATTTAACATTTTTTCTGATTTCCTAAATGTCTAATTTTACTTTCTATATCTATATTAAATCTGATCTACCAGTCAGCTGTCTAAATGTGTAGTGTCTCTCAGCTCAACTAAAGTCATTTTCTATCGATGTCATATACTAACGTGCATCACATATTTTAATCCTAATAAACTGGTCTATGAGGAAATACATCAGTAGAGAAAATTACATTCTTTGTAATACGCGCTACGTCTAGAGTTATTTTTAAAAAACATGTTTGAATCATTGTTATATAATGTTCCATAAGTCAGAGATTTACTAAATAGAAATAGATTACATGAACATATTGAATATGATTTTTCATAAAGCATGATACATTTCAGTTATTGCACAAGCAAATCATGAGCTACAGTATTATAATTACCCATTGGCGTCTTCACCTTTCAATGGCACTGCTCTTGTCTTGTAACCTCACCTTCTGACTGACAGAAGTCAGAGATAATAGTCACACACTCTTAATGCAAGTCTATGACAGCCAGAATGAGGCTTTCATAGACTTCCATTGAAAAATGACATCCAGCAAACACTAGAGAGATCCAGCAGGTCACAAGCTGCTAGAGACAGACAGGTGCAGCGGCAGTAAGCTTTGAAGAAGATGGTGGTCAGTAAGTTAAAGACTAAGTGCAGGAAGATTGGGATTTTTACTCTAGCAGTAAAATAAAGCAAATGCTGGAGTGGTGCTATAAAATGTTGTGAACCCTTCAGAATTTTCCATATTTCTGTAAAGGTAAAGAATATTTATACCTAGTTAGCCAGTAGATAGAAAAATATTTTGCAATCTGAGAGTCCTCAGTCGTTAATACCTTTCAATGGCTAACTGAAAAGATGGTAAGCATAGCAAGCTTTCGGGACACTGTGGCCCCTTCTTCAGGCTGGTAATGACACAAATTCTGAAGACACATACATATATACATAAGCAATAGAAAGAAGAAAAAAAAACAAAAAACAAAACAGTGTTATATGCTCTGGTGGATATAACAGGTGACGCAAAGCAGAGTGGGGTTAGGGAGGGGTGGAGGAGCAGGGACAGAGAAAGCAGATTTCTAAGATAAGCGGAACCAATTGTATTAGGTAAATGGTTAGCAACCCATGGAGATCTGAAAATACTTAGTTAAGTTGTTTAGAGCAGAGTTCTAAGTGAGACAGTTCACAGAAGTGTCAAGAGTTCATAGACCTATAATTTCAGTGTGTTGTAAGATGTCCCCAAATGCACTTTCATTTTATATAAAAATGTATGAATCTGCTATCCCCAAATGTCCGTTCATTTTACATAAAATCCCATAAATCCATGTGAAATATTTAATCCTGTTTTGAATGTGTCAAAGGTTGTTATCAATTTGTATTCCTAAATGCTTCTCTCTCTCTGAGATTTGAAGATACTTTTGAGCAGCCTCATATCCGATTCAGTGTTGTGCTCAGAGTTGCAAAAATAGTTTGCTATAGGTACATCCATACGCTTTTCTTTTATTGAGTGGCGATGAGAATTCATTCTTGTTCTGAATTGTAATCCCTATGTACATGCCACCTGCTGGGCATTTGGTACATATAATTAAATACACCACATTGCTTGTGGTGCAACTGAAGTTACCTGGGATCTTGTAGTCATGATCTGTCCCAGGAATCCTTATCTTGTCTGTTGTCATTATAGATGGCCAAGCTTGAAGGTGACTTTTTATCCTCTTGCCCTATCAAGCCTCTGACTTACTACCGTTATATTGATGATATTTTGATCATCTGGACGGAGTCAGAGCAACAGCTGAAGACGTTCCACGAACAATTTAATCAATTTCACCCCACCATTAACTTAACACTCAACTACTCCTGCACTGAAATCAGCTTTCTGGACACCATCATTAAGCTACAGAACAATGAAATAGAGACATCCTTGTACCGGAAACCAATTGACCGTCCAGCATATCTCCGATGCGACAGTTTTCATCCAAAACACATAAAAAACTCTATTGTGTACAGCCAGGCCATCAGATACAACCGGATATGTTCCAACCCTACGGACAGAGACAATCACCTTGAGGGCCTCAGAAAGACCTTTTTGAACCAGGGCTACCATCCAAGAACAATCGAGAACCAGATTACAAGAGCCACCAGAATATCAAGGAATCATCTCCTACATTACAAAACTAGAGAAGAAAACAACAGAGTTCCTCTCATAGTCACCTACAATCCAAGTCTGGAGGTGCTAAGAGGAGCCGCACGGAAACTGCAACAACTCCTACAAAAAGATGCCCGACTAAAATCAATATTTCCGGATCCCCCACTCTTGTGTTTTACACAACCTCCGAATCTAAAAAACATCATTGTCAGAAGCAACCTGTCCTCTCCAACAGCAACAGGAACCTTTCCCTGCAACCAGAACAGGTGCAAAACCTGTCCATCTGTAATGACAACGGAAAAGATAAGGATTCCTGGACAGATCAGAACTACAAGATCCCAGGTAACTTCAGTTGCACCACAAGCAATGTGGTGTATTTAATTATATGTACCAAATGCCCAACAGGGGATATGTACATAATGGAGACCAGATTACGTACAATTCAGAACAAGAATTAATTCTCATTGCCACTCAATAAAAGAAAGGCATATGGATCGAACTGTAGTGAACCATTTTTGCAGCTCTGACCACAACACTGAATCTGATATGGGGCTGCTCATTTTAAAAGTAACTTCAAATCTCAGAGAGAGAGAAGAATTTGGGAATACAAATTGATAACAACTAGGGATGAGCGAGTACCTTATTATTCATGCTCGCTGTACTCGCAACGAGTAGGTAACGGTACTCGCTACTCGTTGCGAGTATAGCGAGTACGAATACTTTCACAGTGTATCTACAGATACACTGCGAAAGTAGCCTAAAAGTGAGTAAAAGTTGTTAAAAAAAACAATAAACTTACATACTCACCTGTCCGACGCCTGCACCGGGACCGGAAAACATCACCTCTGCTCACTGGACAAGGACCTTTCACTACCAGCCAATCAGATGGCTGGCAGCAATCTGGCCAATCAGATGGCGCCACGTCATAACTGCGTCATCGCTAGCGACCACCTGATTGGCCAGTTTGCCAGGTCCTGATAGTACATCTAGGACCTTGCAAATTGGCCAATCCGGTGGCACTAGCGATCACGTAGTGTGACGTGGCGCCATCTAATTGGCCAGATCGCTACCGGCCATCTGATTGACTGATAGTGAAAGGTCCTTGTCCAGTGAGCGGAGGTGAGGTTTTCCGGTCCCAGTGCAGGCGTCGGACAGGTGAATATGTAAGTTTATTGTTTTTTAACAACTTTTACTCACTTTTAGGCTACTTTCGCAGTGAATCCATAGATACACTGTGAAAGTATTAGGACTACTCGCTACTCCTGAGTACACATAAGTACTTGGAAAGTAGCGGGTAGCCCGAATACCGCTACTATTCGGCGAATAACGAATAGTAGCGAGTATACTCGCCCATCCCTAATAACAACCTTTGACACATTCTAAACAGGATTAAATATTTCACATGGATATATGGGATTTTATGTAAAACAAGATGGTGGCTTGATTCAAATACACTGAGTATAGTGTATTTGAAATATGGCGCCATGGCATGCGCCGCTATCCTGATTGGTCGGCGCTGAACGTGGCGACCAATCAGAATAGCGGCGTGCACCATGGCGAATATATTTCAAATACACTGAGTACAGTGCATTTGACATATGGTGCAATGGCGCGCGCCGCTATTCTGATTGGTCGGCGCTGAACGCGGTGACCAATCAGAGGAGCGGCATTCAAACTGCGCGCCGCTTCTCTCATTGGTTGCGGCGTTCAGCGCCAACCAATCATAATAGTGGCGCGCGCTATGGCGCCATATTTCAAATACACTGAGTACAGTGTATTTGAAATATGACGCCATGTCTCATGCCGCTATTCTGATTGGTCGCCGCGTTCAGCGCCGATTAATCAGAATAGCGGCGTGCGCCATGGCGCACATTGTATTTCAAATATGGCGCCATGGCGCAAGCTGCTCCTCTAATTGGTCGGCGCTGAACAAGGTGACCAATCAGAGAAGCGGCATTCAAACCGCGCACGGCTGCTCATTGGTCGCCGCGTTCAGCGCTGACCAATCAGAGGAGCAGTACGCACAATGCCGCACAATGTATTTGAAGTATGGCGCCATGGCGTGCCCCGCTATCCTGATTGGTCGGCGCTGAACACGATGACCAATCAGAGGAGCGGTATTCAAAACGCGTGCCTCTTCTCTCATTGGTCGCCGCGTTCAGCGCTAACCAATCAGAATAGTGGCGCGCGCTATGGCGCCATATTTCAAATACACTGAGTACAGTGTATTTGAAATATGGCACCATGGCGCACGCCGCTATCCTGATTGGTCGGCGCTGAACGTGGCGACCAATCAGAATAGCGGCGTGCACCATGGCGCCATATTTCAAATACACTGAGTACAGTGCATTTGACATATGGTGCCATGGCGCGCGCCGCTATTCTGATTGGTCGGCGCTTAACGCGGTGACCAATCAGAGAAGCGGCATTCAAACCTATTCTGATTGGTCGCCGCATTCAGCGCCGACCAATCAGAAAAATACTGCGGCTTGGCACTCAGTTTGAATCCCAAGCAGGGCACCACCGCTGCAAGCAGCCGAGAGATCCCGGCTGGCTCGCCACTGACCGGAGCTCACCCGCTGCGGCACATCTCTCGTCAGGCTGCAAATTGGCGCAAAAAAAACCCTTAGACAATTATATAATAGATGAACAGACATTTGGGGATAGCAGATTCATGCATTTTTATATAAAACTAGATGGTGGCCCGATTCTAACGCATCGGGTATTCTAGAATATGTATGTAGTTGACATGCTGTGACTGACAGAACTTGTTTAGTCAACGTGAGTGAACTAATATACTAATACTGCGCCTCATTGACACTTGTTCTTGTCCTCTGACTCAATGCATGCTGGCCCTAATTGACCCTTTTGCTTGTCATCTGACACACTGAATTCTGCCCTTCACTGTTCCTTTTCTTGCCTCCTGACCCACTGCATGCCGGCTCTCCTTGACCATTTACCTGCTTTCTGACCCACTGCATGCTGGCCCTCACTGACCTTTTTCCTGCCTTCTGACCAATTGCATGCTGCGCCTCATTGACACTTGATCTTGTCCTCTGACTCAATGCATGCATGCTCTAATTGACCCTTTTGCTTGTCATCTGACACACTGAATTCTGCCCTTCACTGTTCCTTTTCTTGCCTCCTGACCCACTGCATGCCGGCTCTCCTTGACCATTTACCTGCTTTCTGACCCACTGCATGCTGGCCCTCACTGACCTTTTTCCTGCCTTCTGACCAACTGCATGCTGCGCCTCATTGACACTTGATCTTGTCCTCTGACTCAATGCATGCATGCTCTAATTGACCCTTTTGCTTGTCATCTGACACTCTGAATTCTGCCCTTCACTGTCCCTTTTCCTGCCTCCTGACCCACTGCATACCGATTCTCCTTGACCCCTTACCTGCTTTCTGACCCACTGCCTGCTGGCCCTCACTGACCTTTATCCTGCCTTCTGACCCATTGCATGCTGCCCCTCACTGACACTTTTTCAAGCCTCCTGACCCACTGCATACCAGCCCTCACTGACCATTTTTCTTGCCTCCTGACCCCCTTTATGCTGACTCTTACTAACCCTTTTCTTTCCTCCTGACCCACTGCATGCCGATCCTGACTGATCCTTTTCCTGCTTTTTGACCCACTGCAACCGGGCCCTCACTGACCATTTTCCTGCATTCTGACCCACTGACCCACTGTATTCTGGCTGTAACTCACCCTTTTTCTCGCCTCCTGACCCACTGCATGCCGGCCCTCACTGACTCTTTTTCTTGACCTCTGACTCACTGCATGCTGCCCCTCACTGACCCTTTTCCTGCCTTCTGACAGACTGTATGCTGCCCCTTACTGACCCTTTTCCTGCCTCCTGTCCTACTGCATGCTGGCCTTCATTGACCCTTTTCCTGTTTTCTGACCCATTGCATGCTGCTCCTCACTGACCCTTTTCCTGCCTTCTGACAGACTTTATGCTGCCCCTCACTGACCCTTTTCCTGCCTCCTGTCTTACTGCATGCTGGCCTTCATTGACCCTTTTCCTGTTTTCTGACCCATTGCATGCTGGCCCTCACTGACCCTTTTCCTGCCTTCTGAAAGACTGCATGCTGGCCCTCACTGATCCTTTTTTGCCTCCTAACCCACTACATGCTGGTCCTCACTGAACCTTTTCCTGCCTTTTGACCCAAGTGGCCCTGAATATTCTTCTATCTTATCTTACAACTGGGTCCTACTCTTATGAAATGCCTCTCTGTGCAGTGGTGGATTAAGTGGATCATGGGCCCGGGGAAGTTCATAAAACCTGGTTCCCCCCCCCCCCCACCAAAAATATTTTCTGCAAAAATTTTGTAGCTCTTCTCAGAAAAACAGTGCACATGATGATTTTTAGGCATCCAAATTAAAATATTTATTAGAACATGAGAACGAAGATAAATTACTTTTTTTTCACAAAAAAGTGCATATGGTCAAACAATATAAATATTTCTCAAAACCAACAGTCAAAATATATAATGTGGTATATACGTATTTCTTCATACAGTGTAAATATAAGGCTACATCCATAGTACCACATGTAAGTGCAAATAAGAACATGTAAACATAATACTAAACAATAATTTAACATACCGTAAGTATTATCTATCTATACAGATATATATCTGTATGGGTGGTAACCTAACAGGAAAAGTTAGTTAGTTCTAATAAGGAAATCTATACAATTTAAGCTATATAACAGATAAAAGTGTCACACATTATAATAAAGTGCCAATATAATGGTGTAAGCAAGGAAAATCAAAGCAGAATGATAGATGCTAAGCAATTCACCTTAACCCAGTCCACACCTGATCACAATTCCTAAGCCACAATCTAATAGTGAGCAGTACTAAAATGTACCTCCTAGCAATGTAATGGCTTGAAAAAGCAGAATAAGACCTGGGGCAAAGCAAACCTGCTGTCAAATCACATCAATATCCATCCATCACACCTGGCATCTAAGTCACAAGTAGGAAGTAAGGGGTCCCAGCAGAGCCCTATGCGTTTCGTCGCCACTAAGGGCGAATTCTTCAGGGGTACAGAGTGTAGGCAGTTTCCCTGCTATATGTCTCAAATACAATACCTCATTATCATGAACGGGTGTAAGTAGGCAGCATTGCGGCCAGCTGTAGCAATTTCGGTGTCCGATGGCCGGATGTGCGTCACCGGAAATAATCTTCCGGGAGCATTAGCTCCAGGTCAGACTGCGCCGCACGAGTGCGCACGCGCGGAAGAGGCAATAGGTTGTTATGGGTACACAATCATGGCGGCGGGAGCATGCGCAGTGCTGCCCCAGCCGAAAGTATTCAGGCACCGCAATAGGGATTTGGCAGGGAATAGTAAGATTGTCCATAGGAAGAAAGGATAAGAAAGATAAAGTACAAATCCATGGCAGTAAATTGATACAGAATGGGTACCAAAGGAAGGAAGGAACTGTATGAATTACAGCATAGGATATCAGAACAGTTTCCAATTGTCAATATAGATATCAGAAAGCATAAGTAAATAATAATATGCTGCTGGGTGCATCTCAGCGTCTGCCGTGTGTGCCACCGCTGCCGCGCGTGCAGCGGCCGTGGGAGCCGCGCGTGCAGCGGCAGTGGGAGCTGCGCATGTAGCGGAGCCGGAGCCGCGCCAGCAGCGGCCGTGTGCTCCGGGACAGCAACGGCAGTGTGCGCCGGCCCGCGGGAAAGTGAAGAATTAAGAAGGCGAACAGGCGGCCGGTTTCCTGGGCCCCCCAAGAAGCCTTGGGCCGGGGGCGACCGCTCCAATCGCCCCAATGTAGATCCGCCATTGTCTCTGTGTCAAAAACTGACCTATACAAGGGCTACAAATAGGCCTGCTAAACAGACAATTAAAACCACCTAAGGTAAAATGGGAGGAGTGCTCAGACAAAGGGACATGACTCCATATCATAGAAACTAATAGATTGATTAAATATATATTTAGGGGAAGCAGACATCATCTATTGTAACTGTAGCCTGTGTTGATAATAGGAAAGACTATGGTACGTCATGTACAAAGGTCACCAATAGCTTCACAAGGGCCAATATCCTTCAAATGTCGAAGATAATTTACAAACTGCTATAATGAAAAAATAAGTATTTTTGGAAAAAATGTTAAATATTTCAGTTGCTCTTACCAATAAATAAAGTAAGCTAACCAATTTTATAATTATAATTTGTCATTCTGAAGCTTAAAATGTATATTTTTTGGCTCATTGGCTATGCAAGTATGACAATCATTTGACAATGCTCAAACTATAAATTATTCGCCTGTTTATTTTGTTTATTTTAATAAAAAGTATCTGGGTGGCCATATTGTAATTGCCGCGGTGAAGCCAAGAAAACCAATACACATTTTCAAATCTCTAGCAATGACAGCCTAATATCAGTAAATGGCAAGTCCTAGTTCTGTGCATATTGCCATGGGATTTTAAGACGTTCAGCAGATTCCAGGAATCCGTGTGGTCTGAAATGAGAGAAATTGGTATATAAATAGTAGTCAAGTTAGATTGGAATAAGAAGTGTGCACAACGCCTATCCCAATTTTATAAGAGAAGACTCAAAGCAGCTGAAGCTGAGACTGCTGAATTTAATTATCAAATATTACTGTTTTGTCTCCAAACATGTCCTAGTTTCTCTGAGTTTATTTTACTCATGTTATTGTAAGACCTTGAAACATTCCACATGAAAGGAAGTATTGGATACACGAATCTTGTTTTTCTATTCTTAAACAGAAGAAAAATTTGTCTATGCAGATTTTACTCTTATAAGGGATTAGACTTAGCAAAAGTCATCTATTTGGATGTGTATAGCAAACATCAGGGCTTAGCAGAAGAACATTTATGGATTTAAATACTGCTAACTATTACACTCACATGTGCTTGGGATTTTCATTCTGGGAAACATCGGGAACTTTAAGAAAAGTTCCATCAAATACAGGTAATCACTTTAAAGTGCAGTTGTATTCAACTATTCAGAAAATATTAGCAATTTAATGTATCGAGATGTACTATTAAACAAATTAGAACTATTTTGAAGTCATATGATAGCATGGAATTGCAATGTAAGCCATTCCTAACATAATATTGGCTCAATGATATGTGACTGCTCTTAAAGGTACAATATACTTCTAGAAAATAAGGTAAAATACATGTTTGTACCTTGTTAGCCAGTAGATAGAAAAAAATAAAAATCTGAGAGTCCTCAGTGGTTGATACCTTTTAATCAGGGGTGTACATAGAAATCATGGGACCCAATAGAAGAAGTTCTAATTGGGCCCCCAGCCTCCCCCAAAAATAAAATAAAATAAATAATAATATTTGGCTGGATCACATAGGTACATATCTCATAACTTTGCAGCCCCTACAAAGTAATTTCCCTCTTATTGAAGCCCTCAGATTCCTCTTTCTATGCAGACATAAATTTTAATGTCAACAAATGTGCCCCACAAACACTGTATGACAATTCCTCAACAGTAGCCTCCACGCACACATTATAATAACATCGCTTTACCCCTCTCAACTACCCTGGCATAGAATGATCCCCAACTGTGACCTCCACACAGCCCTCCATGTAGTATAATGGCCTTTTTACCTCTTCACACTATATAATGGCCCCCAACACAGCCCTTCATAAAGTATAAAGGCTCCCTCATAGCCCTCAAAATATTATCATGCCCCCCCACAGAGCCCTCTAAATATTATAATGGCCTCTGCTTAGGCTTCTACATAGTATAATTAGCTCCATGTAGTCATTCATATATTATAATGCATCATCCATAGCCCTCCATATAGAATAATGCACTATCCATACTCCCCTATTCAGTATAGTGCACCCCCATAGTCAACCATATAGTATAATGCACCCCATAATCCTCCATGCAGAATAAGTACATTAAATATGGACAGGAATGGTCCACGCTGCTGGAAATAAAATGAAGAATTCAAGGCCTTCCCAGCCTCTTCCTCAGGAGAAACACCAAGGTGTTGCTCCAGAGGAAGAGGCTGGGACGGCCTTGAAATGCGTGGGACATGGAATAAAGGCACCTATCATTTCTATCTTGGACGTCCTTCATTTTATTTCCAGCAGCGCAGACAATACCTGTCCATATTTACTGTGCTTTCACCGCCTCGACCGGGGGTCCTGCAGAAGCTGATACCAGGCTCTGATGCCAGTTGTGGGTCTCAAAACTGCATAAGGTGAGCAGTTTAATTATTTGTCTTGCCAGTAATATTGGGAGATTCGACCCATTGCGCTCTTGTCTACCCCATTTCTCCATACATGATAAGGCACACTATATAGTCCTCCATATATTATAATGCATCCTTCATAGTCCTCCATATAGTATAATGTCCCCCATAGCCCTCCATATATTATAATGTACTATATATAGTCCTCCATATAGTAAAATGCATCCTCAAATTTCTCCATATAATGTAATGCACCCCCATAGTCCTCCATATAATATATTGTACCCCATAGTCCTCCACATTTTATAATACATCATCCATAGTCCTCCATATAGTACAAAGCACCCCCATAGCCCTCCATATATTATAATTCACCCCATAGTCCTCCATGTAGTATAATGCACCATCCATACTCCCCTATTCAGTAAAATGCAGCCCCATAGTCAACCATATAGTATAATGCACCCCATAATCCTCCATACAGAATAAGGTATACCATATAGTCCTCCAAATATTATAATGCATCACCCATAGTCCTCTATATAGTATAATGTTTCCCATAGTCTTTCATATAGTATTATGCACCCCCATAGTCCTCCATAAAGTATAATGCACCCCTATAGCCCTCCATATATTATAATGTGCTATCTATAGTCCTCCATATAGTAAAATGCACCCTCAAATTTCTCCATATAATGTAATGCACCACCATACTCCTCCTTATAATATAAATGCACCCCATAATCCTCCATATATTATAATGCACCATCCAAAGCCCTTTTAATATTATTAAGCTACCCCCATAATCCTCCATATGGTATATTACATATCTTATAGTCCTCCTATAAGATATTGCACATCCCATAATCCTCCATGTATTATAATAATCCCACATACTTCTGCATATATTATAATCCACCCGCATAGCACTCCATAAAGTATATTGCATATCCCATAGTCCTTCATATAGTATAATGCACCACCATAGCCCTCCATAAATTATAATGCACCCCATAGTCCTCTATATAGTATAATGCCCTTCATAGCCCTTCATGTATTATAATGCACCCCCATAGCCCTCTATATAATATAATGCACTTTCATAGTCCTGCATATATTATAATGCACTATTCATAGGCCTCCATATAGTTTATTGTACCCCTATAGCCTTCCATATACTATAAACTATCATCCAAAGTTCTCCATATATTATAATGTAGCCCCATAGCTATCCATATAATATAACCCACCATCCATAGCCCTCTATACAGTATATTACACCATCCATAGTCTTTTATGTATTGTATTGTACATCCCATAATCCTCCTATATTATACTGCACATCTCATAATATTCCATATAGTATTTTGCACATCCTATAGTCCTCCATATTTTATATTGTCCTATATTATATCCTCCTACATTATAATATATAGTCCATAGTCTCCCACCAGTGTTCTCAGTGATTAAAAAAAAATAAGTAATCACCTGCTCGCTGCTCCAGTTTCCCAAGAATGTATTCTGCCACTCTGCACATCTCAATATGTGTATGGTGGTAGCACAGGCCCCCCGTGAAGATCAATTCTCCTGGTTGCTGTCTACCCTCTGAGAGCTCAGCACAGGAGGGTACGATGACGTCCTCACTGAGCGCCGGTGTGCTGAGGTCTCAGAAGGAAGACAACAGCCAGGAGAATTAATTTGCGGTATAAACTGGGGACCTGCGCTGCCTCCATGCACATATCGAGATGTGCAGAGCGGCAGAGCACATTCTGGGGAGACCGCGCTGCCACTGTGTTCATATTGTGAGCAAGTGCCAAATGGGTACCCCCTAGCTCACAGACCCCATAGCAGTCGCATTACCTGCCACCATTGGTGGTATGCCACTGTTTTTATTGGCTAACTGAAAAGACGGTAATAAATATCAAGCTTTCCAGACTACTCAGGTCTCTTCATCAAGCTCATAATAACACAAAATCTGAAGTCACCTATTTATACATAAAAGGAGATTGGATAATGCAGTACATAACACAAGTGATGTGAAGGAGAGCTCAGACTTGTCAGTGTGGGGTCTAGGGATGCAGCTGTGGCAATAAATATTCGAACAGTTCACAGATAAGAAGTGTGATAGTTTTATTGTCCTTTGGTTGTCTGGCCCTGGATTTGAAGATTCTTTAAATGATGTAAAAAGACACAAACCCATTACAAGTTTCAGGTTTTGTCTTTGTTTTTTAACTGTATTGAGGCTTGAACTTGCCGCATGGATTTGCCGAAATCAAGGAAATCTGACCTGCACTACCACTCCATGCTCCAAGTTCACCGAACTGGAAGAAAAGAGTGCGGTGTTATGTAGCCGGCTACTGTTGTGGTGCTCACCACTTCTGAAGAGACTTCACACACAAAATATTCACAAGACAATAGACAGAGGCTGCACTCACCGTTGGTAGATGCTTTCAATGTTTATTTCAAGCAGGGATCAGGCAGGATCCATTGAAGCCCACCTACATGTGAAACAGCCATATACCAGCCTGCAGCTCGCATCCTCCCAACATACTTGCATGATAACTGCTTGAAATAAACGTTGAAAGAATCTACCACCATTGAATGCAGCTTCCTTCAATTCTCTTGTCAATATTTTGTGATCACATAGATTTATGATAATAATGTCTTTTTACATAATTTAAAGTACAATACAAAATAATACTGTGGTACCGTGTTAGCCAGAGAAATCGATGCAATTACTTAAGTCCCCCAAAAAATTGAGAAAAGTATTCTAGGTATGATACCTTTATTGGCTAACCAAAAATTATATTTGTAAGCTTTCAAAGCTCAAGGCTCCTTCATCAGACAATATTACAAATGATTTGCTGAGACAGCAATCAACAATGATAAGGAGCGTAAAATCTGGGAATTCAAATTCATAAGAATGTTATAATCCCTAACAAAAGGGCTCAATTTGACACCTGCATTCATGAGTCATTAAATAGACACAATTAACACTTCCACAAGACAATGTTCTGATGTGTAAAAGACCACTCCACCTCATCTACATCAGTAACAAAGACTTCATTTCAAATTCTGATGTGTAAAAGACCACTACACCTCATCTACATCAGTAACAAAAGCTTCATTTCAATTTCCTTAGCCCACCTTGATTTAGCATCACCTCATGCCCTGCTGTATTTTGTATTTAAATGTCTCAGAAAGTCATTTGTAATATTGTCTGTTGAAGGAGCCTTGAGCTTTGAAAGCTTAGAAATATAATTTTTTAGTTAGTCAATAAAGGTATCACTCCTAGAATACTTTTCTCAATTTTTTTTGAGACTTAAGTATTTACGTACATCTTTTAAAGAATCTTTAAATCCAGGACCAGACCTTGCGATCAAAGGACAATAAAACTATTACTTCTGATCTATGAACTTCTTTAAAATTTACTGCCCCAGCTGCTTCCCTCAACCCTACACTGACCATTATGTGCTCTACTTCATGTCACTTGTGTTATGTACTGCATTATCCAATTCCCTCTTGTGTAAAAATGTGACTTCAGATTTAGTGTTATTATGAGCCTAATGAAAAGACCTGAGTACAGTAGTCTTCAAAGCTTGCAATTTATTACAATCTTTGCAGTTAGCCATTTAAAGGTATCAACCACTGAGTATCCAAGAAGTCAGGACAGGGGAAGGGGAAAGCTCACTCACGCCTCAGGAGATCCGACACAGGTGCACAGTGATGGCTGGCATCCATCTAGTTCATAGAGGTCAGTGAAGGATGTGAAGGTCCGGCACACTGTTTCGAATTCAACGAGATTTTTGTTGATAAAGGTTGTTTTTAACCGAAACGCGTCTGACATGGCCTGCGAGCCTAACTATAATGCTTTCTTTTAAGATGTTTTGAGCACTTTAATAAAAGAATCTTGTTAAATTGGAAACAGTGTGCCAGACCTTCACATCCTTCACTGACGTCTATCAACCACTGAGGACTCTCGGATTTTAATATTTTTCAAGAAAAAACAGACATTACTTAGAAGAAAAGTTTGTTCAGTTAAGTTACTTGGGCAAACTTCGTAGACACAATACAAATTCTACTTCTGGCTGACACAAAACCAAGCTTTACAGTTTGAATTCACCTATCACTAGTTACCCAGTAATGAACTTCTTGTATGAAACATTGCATGTTGATTGTGTTTTGTGCAGCCAGAAGTAGAAGTTCTATCGTGCCCAAGAAGTTTGCACAAGTAACTTAACTAAGCTAACTTTTGTCTGTTCACAGACCCCAAACTCGGGCTTCTCAAGGAAGTTCAGGTTCGGACATCCAGATAAAGCTTGTTAAAATGCCGCAGCACAGCTAATCAGCAACCTTTTCCAATGCAAAATTTGAATCACAGCAGTTGTACAATACAAAATAACATTGTGGTACCCTGTTAGCCAGAAAAATCGATGTAACTACTTATGTCCCCCAAAAATAAAAAAAAAATTAAATAAGTGATACCTTTAGTGGCTAACCAGAGAAATTATATTTGCAAGATTTCAGAGCTTAAAAGACCCCTCGGGCAGTATTTACATCAAACACAGTAGTTAAGACATACTCACCGACTGGGTTTCTGCACTGCTGTAACTGCTTGGAGGTCCGCTCAATAAATGTTATATATCTGCCGCTGATTCCCCCACCCACCCACTGGGCTTTATTTCCCTCACACTAGTGAAAAAATAAATAATTGGAAAAATGGTATATGGTCCCTCGTATTTTTATGCCCAGTGCAGATAAAGTCGACTGCTGGAGGCTGCAGGTCACTACCATTTGCTTTGAAGAAGGTGATATTGTATGAGCGCTACAGTTATAACACAGGACACCGCTCTGTAATAATTACCTCAAGGCTTTAATCAATCAATATGGGATTCCAAGTCTCCACAACGTGTTTCAGTGCTTATTGCGCCTTTATCAAGTGATAAGCAATAAGCGCTAAAACGCGTTGTGGAGACTTGGAATCCCATATTGATTGATTAAAGCCTTGAGGTAATTATTACAGAGCGGTGTCCTGTGTTATAACTGTAGCGCTCATACAATATCACCTTCTTCTTTGCACCGTATATCTTCCCGACCGGGAACCGTGATATGAAGCAGCTTGATACACAGGACCTTGCCCACGTCACATAAACACACCCCGTAAGCTGTCACGTGGATCAACAGCGTCCATCTAACAGAATTCTCCGGCATCGGGCCAGCGTGGAGCTCCTGCAGGATCGATCTATACCCACGAACCAGTTGTGCGGTCAGGCACAACTGGACCAGGTGAGCACAGGGGTGTTTTAACCGACCCCCTGAAGCATTTTTAATAGCAGTGTGGCGCAACTCTCTTTTCTTTATACTACCATTTGCTTTATCTTGGCTGATTTTAAAAATACAGGTCAACTCCACAGTTTTCTTATTGTTTAAATAAATAATTTTTAAAAATGGTGTGCGGTCTTTTCCCCAATTTTGATACCCAGCCAAGATAAAGCACACAGCTGTAAGCTGGTGTTCTAAAGCTAGGGAGGTCTATGGTTATTGAGTCCTAGCCAGGCAAAAACGGTAGCCATCAGCCACCCCTAAATTGGCGCTAACCTAGGGTTGCCTGAGTTCACAGCCATTGGGTCTATCAGTTTCTTTCAAAATGGTAAATTTAAGCAAGCTCTTAAGAGAACCTGTCACTTCCTAAAAGCAACCTAACCTATCAATACATGTCCCTGCACCTTCTTATTACCATTATAACTATCCCTCTCTCTGCTAAATGCTTACTTTCAATGTTGTAAAAAACGTTTTTACACTTACTCATTAGGATGATAATGAAGTGGGGGCTATATGCAATAGCCCCCTGGGCATGTTGGTTTGCAACCTCCATGATACTTTATCATGCCCCGATGGGCGGGATATTGTAATAAGATTCATCTCTGGCCCAGCCTCTCTGTGCTGCTTCTGCTGTGCTGGCTCTGCCCTCCTCCTCTCTGTCACTCACAGCAGGCAAATCACTTGTCCTGACGTCAGCTTCAGAGCCCTGCCCTACCAAAACATAAACACCACAGCAGAAGCAACACAGAGAGACAGTGGGGGATGGAAAAGCCACAGTCAATCAAGCTCACTCCAGCCTCCATGGCTTTTAACTATAAGTTTTACAAAGGCTATATCTCGGGGTACACAGCACACAGACACATGGGGGACCCCTTCCCTGACTGCAGCACCCATGCTGCATTCAGTGCTGCATTTAGATTGCCATGCAGCAGGGTGGGGAGAGGTCCTCTTTAATAGAATGTTTTTAAGCTTCCTCGATATTCCAGGAGTTGGGACACCTGCAGGCTGTAAAACTTTGGAAGAGTGCCAGCAGCTGTGAAATTCAGGAACCTTAAAATCTCCTACAAACATCACTTTAGGAGAGCTTTTAATTAAAAAAAATTAATTATGAGGTTTTTTTTTAGAGAAAGCATGTGAGGCCATCTCTTCAACACTTATCTGCTAGCAATTCAGCTAAAAATATCATAGTCTATTATATGCTTGATAATCATGGTCTTATAGGTCTGTTTAGTCATACTATGGATATTACTTCTTGAAAATGGTTAATCCCTTTATTTCATTTCATTCCATATGTTTAGAATACAGATTTTTGGCATGTGTACAAGTGTGTTATTATAGCACTAATCTTGGACCTCTCTGTGCATCGTTCACTAGCTTTATTCAATATTCCAGATTAAATGGTGGTGAGCTGAAAAAAATATTTTCTTTTTCTTATTTATTCTACAAATATGTCAGGCTTCATTATTCACTTCCCCCAAATGCAAGTGCATGTGTTAACTGTATGTAAGAGTATAGAGGGCTCAACGTATTGTGGTGGGTGCTCCAGTAAAAGAACAGTCTGATGAAATAGTGTAAACTGGGCACACACCAAGTAAAAAGATGCAAATTCCACAAGAGGATTATGGTGCAAAAAACGTGTTATTTTTATTTTTGCCACACAGCACATAGACCATAGACCAACGTTTCGGCTCGCAGGCCTTCCTCAGGGTACTAACAAATCAAATTTCAGAAACAAATAATATAATTAGTAATATACATCTAAAATTCTGTACTTGTGTAAATGGAGTGCCCATGTGGGTTCGCCGTATAGTGACAAAAGAAGGAAATAACACTTTTCCAGCTTGTCACACTACTGTGAGCTGTGCAGTGCCCTCTCTCCCAGCATATGGGGAATGCAGTCACTGATTTTGTCACCCAAATGCAGGGACTATTTCAGGATTCATATGGGTTTCATTTTTGCTTTGACTTTGTTTTTCATTTTTTTTACATGCTTTTTTTCCTGTTGGTACTTACCCCATTTGTTAATGCACTAGGGCAGTGGGAGAGCTGGGGAAAAGCATTTACAACCTTTGAAAAAAAATATGGAATCACCTGGCTTGGTGGATGTCTATTCCGTTGTTTAATGTTGTAGAAAGAAAGCAAATCACAGGCATGGCACAAAGCTAAAGTCATTTCAAATGGCAACTTTATAGCCTTAAGAAACACTAAAAGAAATCTTGAAAAAAAAAATGTTCTAACCAGTAACGGTTGGTTTTGTAGACCAAGCAGGGGAAAACATTATGGAATCACTCAATTCTGAGGTAAAAATTATGGAATCACCCTATAAATTTTCATTCCCAAAACTAACACCTGTATCAAATAAGATCTGCTCATTACTCTGCATCTAAAAAGGAGTGATCACACCTTGGAGAGCTGTTGCACCAAGTGGACTGACATGAATCATGGCTCCAATACGAGAGATGTTAATTGAAACAAAGGAGAAGATTATCAAACTCTAAAAAGAGGGTAAATCAACACTCAATGTTGCAAAAGATGTTGGTTGTTCACAGTCAGCTGTGTCTAAAATCTGGTCCAAATACAAGCAACATGGGAAGGTTGTTAAAAGGAAACATACTGGTAGACCAAGGAAGACATCAAAGCGTCAAGACCGTAAACTTAAAGCAATATGTCTCCAAAACAGGAAATGCACAACAAAACAAATGAGGAACGAATGGGGGAAAACTGGAGTCAATGTCTGTGACCGAACTGTAAGAAACCACCTAAAGGAAATGGGATTTACATACAGAAAAGCCATCATTAACACCTAAGCAGAAAAAAACAAGGTTACAATGGGCTAAGGAAAAGTAATCGTGGACTGTGGATGACTGGATGAAAGTCATATTCAGTGATAAATCGCAAATCTGCATTTGGCAAGGTGATTTCATGCAAAACCCTTTTGGCTTGTAAATAATCATGTACCAGTGATATCTGTTGTGCAATTTTATAATCACCATCTCCATATTTGTTTCTTCTTTCCTCTAATAAATAAGTAAATTTTGTAAGCATATTAGCTCATTTGTTTCTCCTGGTTGTAATCCTCACTTTCAGAGGTAATTCCAGGATCAGGGTGAGCCAGGGACCTCCAGTCTAAGAGTCAGACTTGTTCCACAGTTTACCTTCGCCCATCTTACTATCCTGCCTCCTGATTCTCTATTCGCTATACTACCCTGTGACATTATCTGCGACCCACCATTTTTCCTGAAGCCCTTATGGCTTCAACACGAGCTTTATATATCAATGTATTCCTCCTAGACTGATTTCCGGGAGGAAGTTTATTGTTTTCAAAGATACCTGTAAGTTGTACTTCAGGCACTGCCCTCCTTCTTCAGGTAGTGAGGAACTGCATGTGGGGATTATACTTTGCCTTCTTAAGGAGGATCTCCAGGCCTGGGCCTCCTCTCTGCCAACCCATTCTTCATCTATGCGGTCAGTGGACGAGTTCTTCCCGGCTCTGACACTGGTGTATGGTGACCCTGATGGAGTCTCCTTGGCTGAGTGAAAACTACATAAGCTCAGGCAGGGAGCATGGACAGTCAAGGATCATTGTTCTTAGTTCAAGAGATCAGTCACTGACACTCAGTGGAATGACCCTGCTCTCAAGAGTCAGTTCTGTCTAGGTTAGTCAGATCGACTAAAAGTCTCTATGACTCAGTATGCTGCTCCGGAGTCATTGGAGGCTGCTATGGCTCTTGCTATTAGGTTGGACAGATGTCTGACACGAAAACCTGAATCAACCTGCCCCTGCTGGCCATCCCTGCTGTAGAGGTTACATGTGTGGGTTATGATGTTCCTAAGCAGTTGGAGAATGTAACTTCTCATCCTAGCCCATCTACAGTTCATCAGGTTGGGAGGTCTTGTTTCTTTTATGGTCAAGCTGATCACTTTGTTAGGGTCTGTCCACACCATTCTAAACCCTTTTCTCAGCCGCTGACATTCCTTGAAGATAAGCGCCTGAGTGTTACTTTCTCTGTCATGTTGGTCAGGCCTCCTCCTATGTCTCCGGCATAGGTCCCCAGTTCACCCTTGCCCATCTTACCACCCTGACTCCTGAGTCAATACCCGCTATACCACCCCATGACACCTGTGGTTTAATTTTAATAAAGGATTTTTCTCTGAGTCTGCATTTTTTAACTATTTACTTACTGCATTGGTAATGTGGTGGTATCACAGATGCTTCAACATTACCAATCTAGGGTTTGATGACAGCTGTCAATACTCAGCTGTCATTAACCCCTTCTTTTACCCCTATTTGTCTTGGCACTAGGGCAGTGGGAAGAGCTAGGACAAAGTGCCAGAATATGGGTTATCAGCGCACTTAGAAATATTTTCCCAACACATTTTGGGATCTGTTTCTTTTTGATGTTCGTGTGAAAATGAAAACATTGCCACTAAAAGAACATTTTTGAGGAAAAAAATTACTTTTTATCTTCATGGCTCAACATCATACAATTCTGTAAAGCAGCTGGGAGTTCAAAGTGCTCAATACACATCTAGATAAAATCCTTAGAGGTCACTTGTGGAGAGATTCTACTGTTTAGGCGAATCAGTAGCTTTCTAAATACAATCGGTAATGATTACAATAAATTTTCCATTCAAAATGTAAAATGGCTCTCCTTCCTTTTTGAGCCCTGCTCTGCACACAGTGTTTCCGCCACATATGGGGTATCAGTAAACTCAAGAGAAATTGATGAACAAATTTTATGGTGCAATTTCTCCTGTTACTCCTGTAAAAATTCAATATCTGAGGCAGACATCCATGCACATTGATACAAACTAGGTCCAGAATGCATGGACTGTCCGCAGGTCTCCTCATCAAAGCATGATAGTCTCTAATAATATTATGAGGCTGTCACACTCGGGTCAGGAGAGCTGCGACCAGTCCGTGCCTTGGGGTCTGAGATTGGACTGTGTGCATCTGAATGTGATATTTCTTTTCTTTATTCAAGATAATGACAAATTACATACTAGATCAGGGACGTATCTAGGGGGGTGCAGCCGGACCTTTTGCCCCGGGCGCAACTCAGTGGGGGGCGCCGACGGCACCCCCCCTCCCGCTCGGTGTGTATATCACATGTGCCCTGCGGACATCTCACTCATCTGCCAGTGTGTGATATGCACAGATTGTATGTGGGGCCTGAGTGGTCGGCCACTTCCGGAGGCACTTCCGGAGGAGTAAGCACCCGCCGCACACTGAGCTCCTATCTATAATACCCCCTGCCGGCCGGGAGCAATGGTACCACCCTTCGTGACATCGCCGGACATGCCTCGGCGGCCATCTTTGTACTCCAGCAGCATCCCGGAATTGTGAGGTAATGCAGCCCGGTCCTCAACCACGGGTGCAGCAGGGGCGGCGGGGCTGAAAACTGACAGCACCCCCATGCCCCCCCCCAATCCTCACCTGCTTTGGGGGGTGGAGGAGGGGCGCCATAATAGATCGTTGCCCCGGGGGCCGTCAAACCTAGTTATGCCGCTGTACTAGATCATGATGATGCAATAACTAATAACAAAAGTGAAAATAAAATCAACATATTGAAGAAGAAGAAAAAAGAGAAACTTTATTTGTTAGCTTTATTTGCAGGTAATTTTCAAGAATAACTGTTTATTTCATCCACTTGACACACTATAATAGGCCTACTGGGAATTATGATTGATGATGTGTATATGTTATTCTAGTGGTACATGGTGTATACTTGTAACATGTTATTCAAGTAATTTGACATTGTTTATACTATTCTGCTGTTTAAAAATGTAAATTTTTATGTTACGAAAGAAAGTGTTAGATGATTATTAACATTGCACTGTGAATACATTTATAAAAAGAAGAAAGGACAAACATTTACAGGGGCATAGGTGTTGTATAGTCTCAAAATGAACCAGTTCAACTAAAGATCACCATACCTATATGTACACACTTTACACCGCTGTTACACACTTTCTATTTTCATTAGATATTATATTTGTCTCATGGAATTTAATTTTGTATTACCCAGATCCAGGGACTCATAGTTGTGAAATTTGATTTACAGAAAGGGAAAACCTGTAATAGCTATAATACTATATTTACTACAATCTCTTTAACATATTTTATTTAAAAAGAATATACTTTATAAAACTTCATTTAAGGGGCTGTCCAGCTTTGCTTCTAGCTTGTTTTCGTGAATCCCAAAACAGAAAAACATTTTGTATATGTATGTGAAGGAGCTGGCTGACTGCTAATTTAATTGGCTGTGACAGAAAAGTAGACTGGCCTAAAGAGTATATCGGGGATTTAAAAAAAAAATAACGTGCCTAAGCATTAAAAGGCAGGTAGTTGCTACCTACCTGCCTGTTATGCTTGGCGTCGATCATCGCTGGTACAGACTGGGCATAGACTGCTCCTGCCAGCTTTGGCAACAGAGCGGCGACTTCTTTTCCACTGTGATCTGTAGAAGGAGCGGGACAGTCGACATCATGTTGATTGATAGCTAACTCCCCACAACCTAACTGGAGGATCTGGATGTTCATAAGAATGACATCGGCTATGATGCCCGTGAACAGAGCAGAGAAGTCGACTCTCCACCAATGCGACAACAATCACAGGCAAGAGTGGTCTAGGAAAAGAACTTGGCACAACAGGCTGGTAGACGGCAATCTACCTATTAGTGCTTAGGCACTTTTTTTTTAGATTCCAGATATACCTTTTAACTAGCGACATACTGGTAAATATTCAGCCCTCTTCCCATACATCACTGTTCACCAGTAGGGATGGGCGAATCTACTCGCAAGGACTCGTTACTCGGCGAGTAGTAAGGGACTCGCAGGACTCGGTACTCTGCGAGTTTCCCAGCGTTTACTCGTACGAGTCCAATGCAAATCAATGGCAAACGCTGACAAAACTAGGATTGCCATTCTCTTGCATTAGACTCGGCTACTGTGCCAGTGATAGCAGGGAAACTCGCAAAGTAACTGCTGTTACTTTGCGAGCCGAGTCCAGCTGTCTTCTCTGTGCAGGCTGCCGCAGCTCCAGGGTCCTAGAGCCCGCCTGCTCACAGAGATGATGTAGCAGTGCTGAGATTGTTCTCAGTCTGCTCATTCCCTGTGCATAGACATCTATATCTATGCACAGGGGATGTAGCAGAGAGGACATCGCGTTTTGGACTGCGTCGGACAGAAGAGGATTTTTTTAATTAAAGATGGAGTCCCTAATGGCTTTTTTTTTTTTTCAAATAAAATTTTTTCTCTGTGTTGTGTTTTTTTAACCCTTTATTGGAGATTCTTAGTGGCTGGGTCAAACGTGGCCTGACATTAAAAATCTCGGGCTTAATACCAGCTTGTATAACAAAGCTGGTATTAACCCCTTTATTACCCAGCGTACCACCACCACCAGGGCCGCTGGAAGACCGGGGTTCAGCGCCAGAGGATGGCGCTTCAATGAACGCGCCATCTTCTGGGGCGGCTGCAAGCTGCAATTTGCAGCGGGGGGTGCCCAGAAAGCTTGGGCATCCCTGCGCTGCGGATTCCAGCCCCCAGCTGCTTAGCTGTACCTGGCTAGACATAGAAATTGCGCGGATCCACACGCATTTTTTTTTAATTATTTCATGAAATTCATTAAATAATTAAAAAAAATGGCTCCCCTATATTCTTGTGTCCGGCCAGGTACAAATAGGCACCTGGGGGTTGGGGGCAGCCCGTCGCTGCCTGCTGGATCTGGCTGGTTCCAGAAATACGGCGAAGCCCACGTGAAATTTTTTTCTGACAAATCCATAAAACAATGTAAATAAAAGGGACTGCATCTTTATTAACCCTGGACCATGGGCGAGGGGTTAATAAAGATGCAGTCCCTTTTTTAGGATTGTTTTATTGATTTTTCAGAAAAAAAATTACATGGGCTTCGCCGTATTTCTGGAACCAGCCGGATACAGCAGGCAGCGACGGGCTGCCCCCAACCCCCAGGTGCCTATTTGTACCTGGCCAGACACAAGAATATAGGGGAGCCCTTTTTTTTAATTATTTCATGAATTTCATGAAATAATTAAAAAAAAATGCATGGGGCTCCGCGCAATTTCTATGTCTAGCCAGGTACAGCTAAGCAGCTGGGGGCTGGAATCTGCAGCGCAGGGATGCCCAAGCTTTCTGGGCACCCCCCGCTGCAAATTGCAGCCCGCAGCCGCCCCAGAAGATGGCGCGTTCATTGAAGCGCCATCCTCTGGCGCTGAACCCCGCTCTGCCAGCGGCCCTGGTGGCGGTGGCACGCTGGGTAATAAAGAGGTTAGGGCCAGCTTTGTATTATCAGCTGGCCCTAAGCCCGAAATTTATGGCGGTCACGCCAATATTAGACATGACCGCCATGAATTTCTATTAAATTGTTTTAAAAAAAACACAACACAGAGAAAATTTTTATTAGAAATAAAAAAAAAAACCATTAGGGACTCCATCTTTAATTAAAAAAATCCTCTTCTGTCCGACGCAGTCCAAAACGCGATGTCCTCTCTGCTCATCCCTGTGCATAGATATAGATGTCTATGCACAGGGAATGAGCAGACTGAGAACAATCTCAGCTCTACTACATCAGGCAGCAGGCGGGCTCTAGGACCCTGGAGCTGCGGCAGCCAGCACACAGAGCAGACAGGACTCTTATCTGTGCCAGTTTCCCAGCAATTACTTGCAAAGTAAACAAGTCCAATGCAAATCAATGGCAGAGACTCTGACAAAACTAGGATTGCTTCAGGCTGAAGCTTCCGAGACACATCTGTGATTTGTAAATCGCACACTACTCGCTATTACTCGCTTCCCCATTCATTAACATTGGACTCGCTAGACTCGCAACGAGTAGCGAGTCCTGGGCTCGGACTCGCTAGAGTCAAGCGATTCCGAGTAATTTAGGACTCGCCCATCACTATTCACCAGCTGAAATAGATCTCATTTTTTTGAGGCAAACACAAGTCAGAAGCAGAATCAAAGTTTCAAAGATGAAAGTCCACTACTGTAGAACGTGCGACCAATAGAAGAGCTAGTCAGCGCGAAACAGGCTGTAATCCAATGCAGCAGAGTGTTATGCTCCTCAAGCATGTTTTAAACTTTTCTAAAAGGTATCACAACCACAAGATTTTTATCTTGTTTCTCACGCTGAAAGCAATCAAAACTTTTCTAAATAAACAGAGCTTTTATGGACATGGAGTGCCGCGGACATTCTTCTTTGAAACTTTGATTCTGCATTTCTACCGACCGATGAGCACCCGCTGAGGACCTTGGTGCATGTGCCAACATAACGATCCGAGATGACTCTCTGCCCTGTGCTGTGAGCAGCGCTAGAGTTTTTTTCTTCTTATCTTGACAACTTAGAAGCAGAGCTCCAGATATTAAGATACCTTTAGTAATTAAAATGTATGATTAAATTGGACATCTTGCTCTTTTCCTCTTTTCTTTACCTCATTCAAATGTCTATGATTACACCCATACAATCAAAAATTATACCATTGTCATCAGTGTTTTGGATCAGTAAGTCATCAGTGTATGGTCCGTGTGTCCATTTTTACCATAACTGTGTCATTAGTGTTTTTGACATATGGATAAATAAATACTTAAATGAAAAAGTTTCTCCTATACTTTGCAATGTTAAATACATTCAGCACACGAATGGGACACAGATGACATTAGTGTGCTGTATTAGTTTTTCACGGATTAATAGACCAGTTTTGCTACTTTTTAACAGACATGTCTTCGTGGGTTTTGAATGGACACACAGTCCATGAAAACGCCAGACATGTGAATATCACCCTAGATAATAATGAGTAAGTGTTGCATCTGTGACAAAAATGGATAAAAGTAGTACTTGCACCATGAATGTCTGAATGAGGGCTTACACCCATTTACAGGTAAAGTTTTTAAATTGGACAATACCTATATTAATCCCTTCCCTTTTTAGTCAATTTTTGTTCTTAAGCTTTAATCTTTTTTCTTCTCTTTTTATTTATAGCAAAAACTTTTTTTTTGCACTGGCAGACATATGAGGGCTTGTTTTTTATAAGACCAGATGTAAATTTCATTATATAATTAAATAATTGATGTAAATACTTATGCTCCAAAAATGACAAAAGATTTTAGAAATGATACCTTTATTGGCTAACCAGAAAAATTATATTTGCAAACTTTCGTAGCCCAACGGCCTCTTCCTATGACAGGATTACAAATGAATTACTGAAACAAAATCACAACATTTAAATAGATGTTACATCAGGACATGACAGAGATGAGGAGGTGCCTCCTAAAGATTAGCCAAGAAACATAAATTAAAGTTTTCATTAGAAATGCAGATGTGGTGGAAGTGGTCACTTAGTAATCTGAAGGTCTCATTGTGTGAACAGATCCGAATGTACCTCAGAGCTTGACTGTAGATGATTGATTTTTTTTTGTGTCTTGGATGAAAGCTGTTCCATCTCAGGTATGTCGGACATCCTGTGGGATTATGGTAATTTGATGTTTGTATGGTATATCCTCGATTTATATAATCATATCCAGAAAATGTATTTTGGATTTGAAAAGTTGAGGGTGAGCCTGATGGTTGGGTGTAACTTGTTGCAATTATTGTGGAAGGTAAGCAGGTCATCCTTTGAGCCTGTCCAGCTTATTATTAGATCATCAATGTAGCAGAAGTAAGCTAGAGGTTCAATAGCTCAAGATGCCAAAAACTTGTCTTCTAGTTTAGACATAAACAGGTTAGCATATTGTGGTGACATTTTGCTTCCCATTGCACTGCCCATACACTGTTCATATGCATTATTCCCAAAGGAAAAAGAGTTGAAGTGGATCACAAACCTGATGAATTGCAGGGCTGGTTCTGTTGCCAGATTGATTTTTTGGAGAAAATATTTTGCATGCAGAAATTCCATCATTTTCAGGAATATTGGAGTAAATTGACTCTAAACCTAAGGTGGCTAAAATTGTATCCTCTGGAAGGGGACTAAGGGCAGCTAATTTGCAGAGATCAACTCTCCCCATATTATTGTTGTAGTTCAGGGCATAGTCCAGTTTTCAGACCTGTGCAGACGTACCTCAAACTTTGGTGTTGGTGCTTCCAGGACCATGTATTGTGGTAAAAAAAAGACATCCCTTTTGTCATTACACTTTACCACAAGCATGTTGTCACTACATTGGGCACTGCTCTGACCATTTCTGAGTAGTTGCCCAATTAACAAATAAGGAAGGCTCCTCTGGTTCCTGCACATAGTACCGCAAGTTGCATTAGCTCTGGCAGAGAGGGATTGGAAGAGTGGGATCCTGGTATAACAGTTGATAACCCTTTTCCTGTAGTGGGTGCACCAAATCCCACACAAATTTCCCACTCATCCCCAAATAAGGGGGCATGCTGGGGGTTGTATCGAGGGGTCTTTTACTTAATAAAATCTAAACCTGTGAGTGTACCTTGAGGTACTCTCGCACAGCTTATAAATATTAATGCTATGCCATGCCCTCTGACTGGGCAGGTACTGCCAAAATTTACCCCTGCCCTTGAAGAGGATAAGGGACTCATCCACACAGATTTCACTTTGAGGAATGTAAACTTCAGCAAACATTTTGCGGAAGTGATCAATGACCAGATGAATTTCAAAAAGTCTGTCAAAATTCAGGTTTTCGAGGACATTCCGAATTGTCAGTAAAATGTAAAAATTTGTGAATGGCTTCAAAACACCTATGGACACAAGCCATGAAGAATACTAGAGTGATATAAAATATAATCGTTGCAAAATAGATGCATTTCTGGCTTCTTTACTAACCCCATGTGAAGAACAGGACCCATTATTTCATTATTTCTAATGTGTCAGTGAGACTCCAGCTAAAAAATGATGAAGCAATGTTTTGAGCCAAAACTTAATTGGCATACAAATTTGTTTGTACCACCATGAGACTTACAACCTGCTTGGAGAAAAAGACTTTAAAAAAGTCTATGTCACGTGTCTGCGCAGGCACAAAATATGCGGTCTTCGCCCAGTGACGGCCGGCCGCATCATTACACCATAGGCCGTGTTACTCCCCCATTTTTGTTACTGGCTGATTTGCCCACACTTTAGAAACAGGGCCACCATAAATAAAAGAATGGGTCATATTAATTAACTTTAACAGAGTGTTATTAGCCCCAAATATGGCTTGCAACACTTAAAAAGACCCCTATAGCCTCTGGAACCTAAGCCTCTCGCCCAACCAGGTAAAAGGACCTTAGTCCAGCATCTGCAGTTATCCCAGTATTGCATTGCCATGTTAACCAGTTACCTGCTGGACCTCTCAGGCTAGTCACTGGGATCTCGTGTTTTTTTTTGTCAGCTGGTGAGCTCTTACACTCTCAAAAGGAAAGCCAAAAATAAAAAATATATTTAATTTCAACATGCTTTTATTATTGGATATCTACCACTTCTTGGTACCAACACTGAGTATTATGCGCATTATTTTTACACCAAAAACAGAAATTATTAATAAATTAAATACTGTTATCAAAAAGATGGATGGATGAGTCCGTCAATAGCATTTCTTTAACCTGATCGGTTCTGTAAAAACACAGAAAATAATATATATTATTGACAACATAAATATATACATACTAGCTGTAGTACCCGGCTACACCCGGGTTAATAAATAACTGCTGTTAGCTATAACAAAATAGAATTTGAATATGTCATATCAATGACCTGTTGGAAAATAGAAGCTGATCTGTGATTGGTTGCTATAGGCAGCCTAATAAATCTCCAGCCAACAGTAAACCCTCCCCCTGGCCGTTCAGTATTTGTTACCTCACACATACCAACAATAGACAGCTCATGTGACTGACATCTGCCTTAATTCGCTATATGGCACATGTGATGTACATTGGCTGTATTTAATCAGATGTTTATTTTTGAAAATTAAAGATACCAGACACATGAGGCGAGTTGTGTGAGGCGATTTGTGCACATCTGTATCTGTATATGTGGTGTGTGTGTCCCTGGGGTGTATGTGTCCCTGGGGTGTGAGCGTGTATGTCCCTGTGATGTCTGTTCTTGTGGGGGGGAGGGATGTCCCTGAGGTGTGTGTCGATCCCTGTTGGGTCTGGGTGTTCCTGTGTCGAAAGACATACTGGATTTTTAAACTTGATACAAGGTAACCAAAAAGTCTAAATATTAGATTAAACCTAATTCTACAGTATTCATAAATGGGGGGAAAAAAATTTGCAAACTTTTTCCCCTAAGTTTTTTACATCTTTTTTAATATTTTTTTTCTTTTTTCTCTCATTTTATTTTATTATTTACATTTTTTTCTTTTTTTCCCTTTCTCTTCTTTCTTCCCAATGGGAACATGCAAAATGGTAGCACCAATTTATACTCAGTGATAATACACATGATTGTAATAATTACCGTATATACTCGTGTATAAGCCGACCCGTGTATAAGCCAACCCCCCTACTTTTGCCCCCAAAACCTGGGAAAACCTATTGACTCGTGTATAAGCCGAGGGTGGACCCCAGCACAGGTATACAGCCCCCAGCAGTGTGTTATACAGGCCCCCCCAGTGGTAGTATACAGCAGCCTCCCCAGTGGCATATACAGGCCCCAGCAGTATATACAGCAACCCCAGTGGTATACAGCAGCCTCCCCAGTGGTATATACAGACCCCACCAGTATATACAGCAGCCCCAGTGGTATATACAAACCCCACCAGTATATACAGACCCCACCAGTATATACAGCAGCCCCAGTGGTATATACAGACCCCACCAGTATATACAGCATCCCCAGTGGTATACAGGCCCCAGCAGTATATACAACAGCCCTGGGGGTATACAGCACCCCCCAGGGGTTATACAGCACCCCCCAGGGGTTATACAGCAGCCCCCAGGGGTTATACAGCAGCCCCCAGGGGTAATACAGCAGCCCCCAGGGGTTATACAGCAGCCCCCAGGGGTTAAACAGCAGCCCTCAGGGGTAATACAGCAGCCCCCAGGGGTATACAGCAGCCCCCAGGGGGTATACAGAGGCCCCCAGGGATATACAGCCACCCCCAAGGGTACACAGCGGCCCCAGGGTATACAGCAGCCCCCAGGGGTATACAGCGGCCCCCAGGGGGTATACAGCGGCCCCCAGGGATATACAGCCACCCCCAGTGGTACACAGCAGCCCCCAGGGGTATACAGCGGCCCCCAGGGGGTATACAGCGGCCCCCAGGGGTATACAGTCACCCCCAGGGGTACACAGCCACCCCCAGGGGTACACAGCCACCCCCAGGGGTATAAAGCAGCCCCCAGGGGTATAAAGCAGCCCCCAGGGGTATACAGCGGCCCCCAGGGGTATACAGCGGCCCCCAGGGGCTATACAACAGCCCCCAAATGCTGGCACTCGCCCCCCTTGTAAGGGCCCCCCCGCTGCGTATCTTACCATCCTGGTCTTCTGCACAGCGCCGCTCCTCGGTGCTCCGTTCTCCATGCTCCGTCCTCGCTGCATCCGGGATCCCCGGCCGTCGCACGATGACGTCATATGCCTGCGACGGCGGGGGATCCCGGATGTAGCAGGACGGGAGCATGAAGAACGGAGCACCGAGGAGCGGCGCTGTGCAGAAGACCGGGATGGTAAGATAAGCAGCGGGGGGGGGGCCCTTACAAGGGGGGCGAGTGCCTGCATTTGGGGGCATATATGCACTGCTTCCCCCTGCCGCTGATTGACAAGGGGAAGCAGTGCATATATAATGAGCGGCCCCACGTGACGGCATACAGCAGTCCTCCCCCCCCCCCCCCCGCCTCCTCCAGCCTCCCCAGCCCCGACTACCGTATTGACCCGTGTGTAAGCCGAGGGGGAGACTTTTTAGCCCAAATTTTGGGCTGAAAAACTCGGCTTATACACGAGTATATACGGTATACTGTTTGCACTCTATATTACATTCTGTTTCACATAATGTTATACACGGTGTTTCAATTGTACCTTCATGCAAACATTAATTAGTGCCATCATTAATGGACTTCCTCTTTAGGTAGAGTGTATAGGATACGTGTATATATATATATATATATATATATATATGTACAGTACAGACCAAAAGTTTGGACACACGTTCTCATTCAAAGAGTTTTCTTTATTTTCATGACTATGAAAATTGTAGATTCACACTGAAGGCATCAAAACTATGAGTTAACACATGTGGAATTATATACTTAACAAAAAAGTGTGAAACAACTGAAAATATATCTTATATTCTAGGTTCTGCAAAGTAGCCACCTTTTGCTTTGATTACTGCTTTGCACACTCTTGGCATTCTGTTGATGAGCTTCAAGAGGTAGTCACCGGAAATGGGTTTCACTTCACAGGTGTGCCCTGTCAGGTTTAATAAGTGGGATTTCTTGCCTTATAAATTGGGTTGTGTTATGAACCGGCAATTGAGGAGTAACATGTGGTGTTCACAGGAGAGGTTGGACACTAATACTGGACGCGGAATCCTGACTAACCCCCTGAACTAGAAGTAGCCATGGAGCGCACTATGATGCCCTATAGCGCCTCAGCACAGCCGGAGGACTAATTAAACCTAAAGATGGAAACAGGAAATACCTGACTGCCTCAGAGCAGACCCCAAAGGAGTAGCAAGCCCCAACCAATATTGACAGTTAGTGGAGATGAAAAACAATACACAGACAGAAAATAGACACAAGCAAAGAGAGGCCAACTATAACTAAATAGAGAAAGGACAGGACAGATTACTTTCGCGACCAGCTGCAAAACTCTATCAAAAAAACAACTGCTGGATATGCAAAACAAAATCTGAGCCCACACCGACTCGCTTCCCACTAAACCAGCAAGACTCCTGCGAACAATTCCAAAGTCAGTAAAACTGACACTAAACAAAACTGGGAACTACAGACAGGTAATGGTATGGTTAATAGACTAGGGAGAAATTCCTCCCTAACTGAATGCAGGAGAAAAAATGACACTTATACAGACAAGATAACCAATCCTACACTCAGAGCATAAACATGAGTAATTCAGATACAAAAGGCACATTACAAATGAGCCACAGATTTGCAGAAAATGCTGAAATAGTGATCATTTAATGAACACAGAATGGTCAGATTTTGGCAAGACAAAAGTTTTGTCGCCCACAGAAAGTAATGTGATTTTCAAACAAATATTAAGTTAAAATACAAATACATGTTGCATAACATTGGTGAATGACGTTGTGGTGCTATTAGAGTCATATTTAATATTTTGTGTGACTTCCATGAGCTTGAAGGACTGCATCGATGCGGGTCAACAATGATTCATTCAATTTATTAATGAAGTCATCAGGAATAGCAAAGAAGGCAGTCTTAAATGACTCCCAGAGTTCATCTAGATTCTTTGGTTTTGTCTTCCAAGTTTCCTCTTTCATCCTACCCCAAAAATGCTCAATGATGCTCATGTCTGGTGACTGGGCTGGCTAGTCCTTGAGCACATTGATCTTTTTTGCTTGGAGGAACTTTGTTGTAGAGATGGATGTATGAGAAGGAGCACCATCCTGCTGCAGAATTTGACCTCTTTTATGATTTGGAATATAAGAGGTAGCTAATACTTCTTGATATTTTAGGCTATTGATATTGCCTTCCACCTTGCAAATGTTTCGCACACCCCCATACTGAATGCAACCCCAGACCATGATCTTTCCACCACCAAATTTAACTGTTAAACCGGCTCCAGTAGGTCTTCTGCAGTGTTTGCGGCAGTTGTGGTGTAATTCTACTGAAGATTCATCAGAGAAATCCACCTTCTGCCAGTTTTCCAGCCTCCATCTGTTTAGCAGGCTGTGGGACTTTGCAAATGCCACACGTTTTTTTATTTGCCCTTTGTTTAGTGCTGGCGTCTGGGCACTGATTTGAACATGGAGGCCATTTCGAGACAGAATCCTACAAACTGTTCTAGTTAACACAGGTACTTGAGGTGACCAGGCCTGTTGGAGCTCTGCTGCAGTGGAAGAACAGCTTGCTTTGGATTTTCTAACAAACAAATGTTCCTCCTGAGCAGTTGTCTTGTGGGGTCTGCCGGACCTGGGCTTGTCAAACACATCTCCAGTCTCTTCAAACTTTTTTTAATTCTTTGTACTTGACGCTGAGATACATTAAAGGTGCCAGCCGCCTCTGCAGTGAATCTGGTCTTCAACCTCTTGATAATCAAGGCTTTGGTCGCAGGGTGGATTTTTGGCATGTTGTCAGAGCTCAAGTTGCAGTTCAAGTGAAGGTCTGGGGTGCTGGGTTTCTTTTTAGACACACCCACTAATTAACCGATCATTTACTGAGCACAGGTGAGAATGTAAATTGGGATTGGGTGCATTATATGACCAGGTGACAAAACTTTTTGTCTTGCTAAAACCTGACCATTCTGTGTTCATTAAATGATCAATATTTCAGCATTGATGCCAATTTATTTTCTTAACCTAAACCAAGTTTCAGAGGGTTTCAGCTTTCAAAAGAGTAATTTATACAACCAATGGATGAATTTAACGTCAGGTTATAAGCTTTTATTTACATAACATGGATAAGCGACATAACTTCTGTCAGGGGGTGCATATATATATATATATATATATATATATATATATATATATATATATATATATATATATATATATATATATATATATATATATATATAAGGTTTTGCAGATATATACTGGGCACTGCTGTGCTACAGGGACCGGTGCTATTTACACATGTAAGGGTGCGAGTAAAGCAGGTTCATGTGCCCGGGTGCACGCTTATTAGACAGCAATATCAATGGATAAGAAAAAATTGCGGCACTCACCGAGCAAATCTTTTTCCTTTTTTATTTCAGAGTCCTCTTTACATGGTTTCTCTGCGATGGGGGAGGGAGTGAGGAGACACACAGGTGACGGATTCCGTTTCGGAGCACCTGCCCCTTCTACGGACCTTGTTGTCTGGCGTGTGCCGTCATATCCACCCCTATAAAGGCGGCGGACACTGACGTCGACGCCCACCACACATTGTTGTAGTGAACAATTAATGAAAACATTTAAAAACAAGATTTTAAATCAAGACACAGTGTTAAATGACATAGAATAACTTTAAAATGCAGTACCTTACTCATTATTCATCCAAACTCAGACAGTCCAGCATAAATCCTTCTCTGAGTCACGTGTATAGAGGCTTGCAAAGCCCTGTGGAAAAGTACCGTAATGGCACTACTAAATGCTCATCAAACCGTGCACCATGTAATATACGGGGCTATGCACCTAGAAGGGGAAAACTCCTCGAGTAGCAATTACCAAAAGCTCCCATACTCGGATTATTCCATATTTTTTACATATTTTCTATCTCTGATAGTGTTAGGGCTAAAAATATATATAAGAAATCATGGAAATGGTAAACAAATTCACCTTCCATAAGTTCCCAAAGTAATACAAACAAAGTGTATACTTAGATTTTAAAATTTTTTATTTTTTTGGGAGTGTTAGGTCCCTTTCACATCAGCGCCCCCCTCAAATCGCGGCAGACGCGGCGAAAAAAAACGCATCTGCCGCGACCACCGCACACCGGCCGCAACCGCGCCGCAAGCGCAGCCGGCATGCGGCAATCGCGGCAGACGCGGCCCCCCCACCACATCCGCCGCGACCCGAAAAAAACGCCGACGCGAAAGGGCCCTTAGATATTATTATTATTATTCATATTTAGCCTACCATTATCAACTTACTTATGGACATGTGTTGGGAATCTATAAAAATGATGACAAATCATTTCTATCATTGAATCCCAATGGGCCACATGCCCGGGCATTATTTATCCATGCACTCTCTCGTTGTAATAACCGTCTATGGGTATCTCCTCCTCGAGGTGATGGGGATATTCGTTCTAAACCGGAAAAAGACAGCACCTCCACGTTGCCATTATGGCAATCGCGGACATGCTGTATCAGCCTAGTGCTGCCAATTCCTGTTGTAATAGAATTGCAGTGCTCTCTGAATCTCACATAGAGCTCCCTTACAGTTTTTCCTATGTAAAATCTCCCACAAATGCAGAATATCACATAAACCACCCATTTAGTTTTACAACTAATGTATGAGTTTACAGAGCATTCAATCCCTCCCACCCTGATAGGGTTTTTGGTTATGTGATATTTGCAATAGTTGCAATTTCTGCAGCGGAGGTTCCCCACAGGTTTGTGGCTATCAAGCCATGTAGTTTGTTTTTTAGGCTCAATCCTGTTCCTGACAACCAGATCCCCAAGGTTGTTGCACCTCTTATATGCAAACAATGGGGGACCAATGTTCCTTGATCCTAGATCCCTGTCTTTTTCTAAAACATGCCAGTGTTTCCTCACTGCACTGGTAATTTGCCTATACATAGGGCCATATTTGAACGAGAACACAAACCTTTTATTCTCATTTAAAGTCCTATTCTCCCTTCTGGTCCCAGACCTCAGTTGATCAAAACTCACTCTAGACCTTGCTTCATCAAGAATTTTTCTAGGGTATCCCCTTGCCATTAAATTGTTCTCTAATTGTTTACATTGGAGGTCAAAATTTTCCTCCTTGTTATTCATACATTTAACCCTTAGCATCTGGCTATATAGGAGGGCATTTCTAGTATGTATTGGATGGGCACTTCTAAAATGCAAGAGAGCATTGGAACTAGTCGGTTTGCGGTATAAGGATCTCACAAGGGTTCCATTCTCTACTGTTACCTTCATATCAAGGAACTCAAGGATCTGGTTGCCAAAAACATACGTGAAGAGCATATTATGCTGATTTGTACTGTTCAAGAGCTCCACAAAAGAGACAAAGTCGCACTCCTCTCCTCCCAGATTATGAATGCATCGTCGACAAACCTAGCATATAGCTTAATATACTTGAGGTAGGGGTTCGTGGAACTGTATACCATTCTATCTTCAAAATGAGCTAAGAAGAGGTCTGCCAGGGTACAGGAGACCGGTGTACCCATGGCGGTACCTTCCACCTGTCGATACCACGAATCGCCAAACTCAAAGGCGTTGTGGGATAAAATGAAGTGCAACGATTCCGATACAAAATCAATCATGCCGGAATCTTGCCCTTCTACCGTCAAAATTTCCCTGACGATGTCGACTGCTAATTGTTGGGGGATGCGTGTGAACAGACTTTCAACGTCAATGGAGGCCAACTTGTAGTTGGTCCTCCATTGAAATTGATCGAGTGTTGCTGCAAATTCGTTAGAATCTTTTATATGAGCAGGGATATTCTTTAAGAGGGGTCTAAGCAACCAGTCCACATATTGTGAAAGAGGTTCGGTCAGAGAACCCACCCCTGATACAATAGGGCGTCCGGGGGGGGTTCTCTAACCTCTTGTGGACCTTGGGTAGGTGGTCGCGGCGGATGTGGTGGGGGGGGCCGCGTCTGCCGCGATTGCCGCATGCTGGCTGCGCTTGCGGCGCGGTTGCGGCCGGTGTGCGGTGGTCGCGGCGGATGCGTTTTTTTTTCGCCGCGTCTGCCGCGATTTGAGGGGGGCGCTGATGTGAAAGGGACCTAACACTCCCAAAAAAATAAAAAATTTTAAAATCTAAGTATACACTTTGTTTGTATTACTTTGGGAACTTATGGAAGGTGAATTTGTTTACCATTTCCATGATTTCTTATATATATTTTTAGCCCTAACACTATCAGAGATAGAAAATATGTAAAAAATATGGAATAATCCGAGTATGGGAGCTTTTGGTAATTGCTACTCGAGGAGTTTTCCCCTTCTAGGTGCATAGCCCCGTATATTACATGGTGCACGGTTTGATGAGCATTTAGTAGTGCCATTACGGTACTTTTCCACAGGGCTTTGCAAGCCTCTATACACGTGACTCAGAGAAGGATTTATGCTGGACTGTCTGAGTTTGGATGAATAATGAGTAAGGTACTGCATTTTAAAGTTATTCTATGTCATTTAACACTGTGTCTTGATTTAAAATCTTGTTTTTAAATGTGTTTTCATTAATTGTTCACTACAACAATGTGTGGTGGGCGTCGACGTCAGTGTCCGCCGCCTTTATAGGGGTGGATATGACGGCACACGCCAGACAACAAGGTCCGTAGAAGGGGCAGGTGCTCCGAAACGGAATCCGTCACCTGTGTGTCTCCTCACTCCCTCCCCCATCGCAGAGAAACCATGTAAAGAGGACTCTGAAATAAAAAAGGAAAAAGATTTGCTCGGTGAGTGCCGCAATTTTTTCTTATCCATTGATATATATATATATATGTATATAAATTTTAACTCTCATTCACATGTAATCTATGAGTAAGGCTTGCAGCTGTGGCGCCCCACTGGTAAATGCGCCGCAGTAGGGGTACTGCACCCACAATAGAGTGTGCAGTATTCCTGTTGCAAGGGAGTGTAAAGTTGAAATGAGGCTCTCATCCCAGCACTCACACACTTTAGAGCCAGGGATGATTGGGTTACATCCTTCGGTCAGAGACCCAGCCCCAGCGGGCGGAGTTAGGGAGGCAGGAAGTCACACAGTTGGATGAAGTCTAGACTGAGGAGCAAAGCAAAGATGGAGCCCAAGAGAGAGGGTCTCCTAGGGAGGGCACCTGAGAGAGAAAAGAGCGGCCCAGGAAAAGAAAGAGGAAACCCCGTGCCAGATCTTCCATAGTCCGGGGGAATCCTAGTCCACCAATGGAGTGCCAGCTTCGAGGAACAGTACAGGCGAGTTCACCCCTGAGCCATCGACATCGGTCAGTCACGGCTTAGTTCAGCAACCCGACATCCCCATCCAGAACGTGTCGCCCCACCATGATCGCCCAAACCGAGTCGAGCCCCTTAGAGAGAAGAAGGGTACCTCATAGCACCCAACGGGTCTGGTAGACAAGTGGGCTGTGCAGGGCGGCACAAGTAAAGGCAGCAGGATGTAGGATAGACAAAAGAAGGTATACTATGGGAGCCTCAAATAGACTTTATCTTTCTCAGTGACTACCTGGCCAGCTACCTGTTCAAAGACTGTGCAAACTGTAACCTGAAGTGCCATCTGAAATGGTTTCAATAGAGTACCCGTACAGAGTCACAAGGCCTCCGTGTCTCCTTCCTGCACCAACTGCTGCACAGCTGCGCTGCCCATAACCAGCACCTCGACAACAAGTGCGGTGCTATCCCGACTCCTCCTGCAGCGAGTCATACCACCCAAGCTGCAATACCATCTTCCCCGGCGGTCTGATAGCGGCGCAAGTGAACATCACCAGGATCTGCAGGTGGCATCACAACAAACTTTTCTTTTTCTTTTATTTTCTTTTTTTCCCCTTTCAATTATTCTGCAATTTTCAGTTGACCACCAGGGATACGGGATCGGGCAGGCCACCAGTGACATCCCCCTCAACTCCACGCCCGGGTTCCGAGTTCCCATAGACCCCTGGGTGAATCATAGCCAAAATGCGTAGGATAGTACCCTGGTGGTCTGCACGGGGCCCCCTATGCTGCAATATGTTTTAAACGGACTTCAATAAAACGTGTTGTTTTATCATATCCCTGATTCCTGTCAGTGCTGGATTGCTTCTCTTGTTCAAGTTTCATACATTGGGTTGTTACAAATGCGATGATACCAAGTATGTGTAGTTTTTGGAATATTTTTTAATCTAATCACATCAGGGAGCATAGTGGACTAGTTGACCTCTAGCTCACATAGTCCAGCAATGATAATTTTCTGATGCTAAAATAAACATAGCAGATAAACATGAACACAGTGTGAAAAGAAATGCATCATTGAAATCTCTTTATTAACACCTGCAGCATGCTATCTTCAGATTAAATAGCAAAAATCTGCTGACAAATTCCCATTAAAGGCTATTCTTATTCTGAAGAACTTCAATACTAGATGCAATATTTGCCCCATAACTTTCACTTCTACTAATAAATACTATAAGCCTTATGTAGCAAAACTGTTTAATTGAAAAACTAATCTGAATACATGTAGCAATTAGAGATTATCAAAGTGATTTGACTATTGGCGATAACAAATATCTGTACATTTTGTTTATCTATTATATAATTGCGAATGGCTTTTTTGCCCCCGGCGTGGTCATGCGGATACGCGCGAAGCATTGGCCGCGAAGCGGCCATTGCGAGTCGTGTGTGGTCATGTGGATACGCCCGAAGCATTGGCCGCGCAGCGGCCATTGCGAGCAGTTCTAAGGCAACTCGCTATGCCCGCGCAGCGGGCATGGCGAGTCGACTTAGCAGCGCGAACCATTGGCCGCGAAGCGGCCATTGCGAGTCAGAGACTCGCCGTTCTAGAATCCCAATGCATGTGCATCGGGCTCCCAGCTAGTATATGTATATTATTGGTATCATATCTTTTGCAATTCTTTTTGTTCTATATTTTGTGATTTCTTTTAATATTTTTACTATTTTTTATTAAACTATGTCATACTTTTTTACCCTGTCACAGGATTAAACATCAACTTTCTTTGGTTTGATCACTGATCTAATACTCTGCACTGCATTTAGATTTTGTGAGCTTGAGAAATTCTGCGTCTGCCACTGAGTTGGAGGGACCTATGGAGCCTGGTTCTCAGATTAAAACTCCATATGATTTGTTGGATGTAATAGGACATTAATTACACCTTTGGATTACGTTGGTACTTCAAGGATATTTGAAAATTAATACATTGGTGAACAAGGGAGTATGGGGGAGTCTTTATCCAAATAAACTATTGTTTCCTGTGGGTGTTTTTTTACCTTACACTTACCGGGTTACTAATAAGGGTGTCTGATAAACGTCTATCCATTACACTGGTCAACAGCATTTTTGGTGCCAAAGATATTTCATTGAATTTAGGGTAACTTTGGGGTGCTGATTCTGAATATGTCATCAGTTTTGCCAGATTGGCTCAAGTTTTTGAGATTTTTCGTAAAATGTGTAACAAAAAAGACGTTTTTTTGCTACTTTTTTAACGAAGTCTGTTATGTTTCTTCTATGTTTTGTCAGTGTATATTCACCACAAATGTAACAGAATGAGTCTGGATCGTTAAGACAACTTCTTCTTGATGAGTTCATGCTTTTCACTGGACAACAGAAAACAACATAAAGTTAGTGCAAAAAATCAAGCTATGAACAAACTTTTAGAACACTAATTAACACAAAACTATATTGAGAACTGCTCAGTTCAAGTACTAATCCAAAGAAATTAATGAGATGATGCGTCGCATTTACCAACAAGTGCTATAAATAAGATACCAAAAATCTCAAAAACTTGAGCCAATCTGGCAAAACTGATAGCATATTCAGAATCAGCACCCCAAAAATACCCCAAATTCATTAAAATATTTTGGGCACCAGAAAAAAAAATTTTTTTTGTTGACCTGTGATTAACCTCTGGGCTTGATTCCAGCTGACATTACACAGCTGATATCAACTCCAAAATATTGACACAATTGTTAATGTACCAGGGCAGTCAGGAAGAGCCAGGGCACAAAACACTAGAAATGGCACATCTAATGAATCTGCCACTTTTGGGTGTCATTGGGCTGGTATATTTAGCCTGAGAAGGGCCAAATATCCATAGACGTTCACAACAAGATAATACCAGCACTCAGCTGTCTGCTATAACTTGGCTGGTTATCAAAAATAGGGGACACCACTTCCATTTTTAAAATGTATTTATTTTTAAAAAACTATTAAAAAAAATGGTGTGTGGTCACTTTCTATTTTTGATAACCAGCTAATGTAAAATAGACAGCTGTGGGATGCAACCCCCAGCTGTCTGCTTTACCCTGGGTGGTTATCAAAAATGGGGGGACCTCATGCCATTTTATTTATTTATTTGTTTGTTTGTTTATTAGTTAACCATTGGTAAAAACACCCTTTAGTGTCCTATGAAAGGCACTAAAGACAGGTACCCAGCATGGCTGTAATGGCTGTGGAAATGCCCATAGCCCAAAGGCTTGATTGGCTGTGCTGTCTAGTACAATCCCCGATCTTTACAGTTCAGATTCCCTTGTTCCTACTCATGATTATTTCATTCTATAGCTCTACTCAGAGTATTACAATTGTAGAACCATTCTTACATGGATATTGAAAGTAAGTACACCAGTCTAATTAGGTCTGAGAATTGTATTTTGTAATACTGTATATACAGTGTGCATGGTGGAATTTGATGACAGATCCAATATATGGCAATGCTGAGTGTTTATTGTAACATAATTTTCCAGACATAATACACTCAGATAAGCTTGTATGAGCTAAGTATTTTCAAGAGTCCAATTCAGCCATGGCATTTATTCATGTCCAAATCCTCAAGAGTGTGGTTTCTTTTGCCAGGTATGTTGATGGAATATTGGCGTGATCCATACATTAAAAAAAACATACACTCTTATTTGGAAGACTCTGCAGTTTTTTGAAGTCACATAAGGTAAGAACCTCCATTTGCCTTTAGCTTACTGTTCCTACCTCCAATATTCCACATTCTAATACTGGGAATGATTCCATCAACCCTATTCCAGTGTGTAATATTTAGAATAAATCCGACATATTCTGGCAAATATGTGATTTGTACTTATTGTACACTTTTATTTCTCATAAATAGTCAAAAAGTGATATCACTTTGTTAAAAACATTATTTAGTAGCATATTTTTTCAAAGATCTTGAGTGGCTAAACAACACCCCTCCAAAGTTTTATGAATAAAACTACTTTTATAAAAAGCGAGATGCATAGCAAAAGTGGGTAAACCCTTTGGAATCACATATTTTTCTGAATTTACTATTATTAATATTGTATGAAAGGATATCTAAGTCACAAATATCACTCCTCAACATTGAAATTACAACACCAGCAAAGAAATGTTGTGAAATTATGGAAATCACAACAGGATTACTTTACCTCTGACGGTGACACCGTCAGTTTAAGTCAGTCTTCCTCAAAGAACGGTCTTAGTCATAAATGACTAAGGCGGCCGTCACACGCAACGATTTCTTGCCCGATATCGTTTAAGCGATCTCCTTTTTGATCGCTTAAGCGATATCGGGCAAGAAATCGTTGCATGTAATCAAGCGATTTACGATGTGAAATCGCTTGATCGTGACATCGCTGATCTGAGCTCCGGAGCTCAGATCTAGCGATGAACGATGCCACGATCTGCTTCATCGTGGTGTATAACACCACGATGAAAGATCTCCCAGCACAGAGCCTATGCTGGGAGATGGTAACTATGGTACACGTCGGGTAACTAAGCGACGCGAGGCGCCTAGTTACCCGATGTGTACCATAGTTACCAGCGAGATCGCGGATCCACATCGCTGGTGAGTCTGTCTGTGTGACATCTCACCAGCGATGTGAGCGATATTATAAGCGATCGCGCGTGCACGTGATCGCTTACAATATCGCTAGAGATATCTCAGCGTGTGACGGACGCCTAAAAGGGATAATTTTTAGACTTTTTATAGGTTTAAAAAAACATGAAAAGTCTGTCAGTGTTAAGTGTTAATAAATGGACTGTTGGGTAATGCTGGGTTCCCATCCATAACTATTAGCAGTCACCATGTCATTATTAAAGCTATGTTTATGTTAAAGAGTTAGAAAGGATTTAGATACAATCCTAGGAGACCTTAAAGTGCTGCATATGTATCTTCAGGACAGTTGGAGACTTTGTAGTATTGTGATTGGCATCAAGTCATTTAATTTTTTAAATTATGGAGCCTGGAAAATTTGAATAATCAAAGATTTTGGTTATCTCGTCTACAGAACGCTATAAAAACTTAAAAAGTTTTTTATTCAAGTGTCCACTGAAAAACACTGAAACATAACGGTGTTCATAGAAATATACCAAAAAATTAGCCAGTTATGTCCAAAAAAACCAATGCAGCCTACCTCACTATGCCTTGCAATCTATAATCCCAAGATGGAGAGACATTTGGTGATGCAGCAACAGTAACCTAACCTATATGTAAATCAACTAACAAATATATCCTGACCTTAATCCTATACAGATGCTACGGCATGAAGTGAACAGCTGAGGATGAAACGCATCCCAGAAATACTAAAGAGTGGAAATACATTTCAGATTTAAATGGTTCAAAATTACTCATCAATAGTCTACAAATCTTATTTGCAGCTATTGGGCATATACAATTGAGGTAATAATTACTGATTCAGAGAAATCTGGCTTAATTTTTCTTTATTAAGGTGAACCTATCAGGTTTTCTGGGCACCCAGAGCAATGAGCAGTTCTGTGCCCATATCTATAATATCTGCCTAACAGTTCATCTATATAGTAGCATATATAGACAGATCTTAAAAAAAAGTATTTCTAAAACCTATTTATGAGATGCTAATTAGATCTTTGACTAGTTGAGGGGGTACTAGTTGCCCCAACTAGTTAGCAAACTCAGCATATTATCATGCCCGTATGGGTGTGATCAGGCCCGTATTTGGAGTTCCTGCCGCCCTAGGCACTGTCAGTGGTGCCGCCCCCCCCCGTCATGCCACATCCCCCATCGCACCACACCCCGTCATGCCACGCCCCCTGCTTCGTACCACCCCCCCCATCGTGCCACGCCCCCCGCGGACAGACTGCTTTGAAATAAATACAAAGAATAATAAAATCTTTTAATGATTTTAATTTATGCGCAAAAGGCAACAATAAGGTGATAAATCATCTTTTGGATGGTTAGGGATGAGCTAGCAAGGTGCAAAGTAGTAATAGGAGGGGCTAAAAGGAGCTGAGAGGTTCACATTATGGTTGGAGTAGTGGATGGTTGCTAGATGACCACCACCATGTCCCAAAAAGGTTGTGACATCAGCAAGGAGGTGGCAGTCATGTTTTGGGTTGTAATCATGTGGAGAGAGCTAGTTTGCCCCTATAGGGTCCATGAAGGAGTGAAAAGGACCACGGCAAAGTATATATACTTTTAGACTGACCACTTTTTTTTCGATCTGAGAGGCCTATTTTTCTATCTACTGGCTTACACGGTATAAATATTCTTCACTTTTTTTTCTTCGTACAAAATCATCCCCATTCCCCATGCATGACAATGCACCATCTCTTGGTACAGAGCATAGCCCTGAGTAATTGGCTGCTATGGACATAAAAGTAGAGAAAACCATGGTGTGGCCTCCAGTCTCCCCTGATCTCAGCCCTATTCAGAAACTTGGAAGTACCTTTAAGCAAAAAAATCTAAGATGCTGCAAGACATTAACCGTCAAACCAGCAGCTCTGGGAGTCAATTCTGACATCCTGCAAACAAATGCAATCAGAAAACATCCAAAACCTGACAAATTCAATAAATGCAATATTTGTGAAGGTGATATCAAAGAAAGGCGATATACAATATGAGACATACTGGTAGGATGTTTACATTCTGAGCCCCAATGGGGACAGTGTGGATGATATATGTAAAGTGCTGTGGAGTTCATAGTGTAATATAAATGTAAAAAATATTTCTTCATATGTCGTCACAATACCGGGATCTGAGGATCTTCTATTTGGAGGTCAGGGGCTCTCTGATGCGCTGTCGCTGCCTGTCTCGCTGTCGTCCTGTTTTGACTCTGCAGTGCGGTGGACAAGAGAGCATTAACTGGTTAATAACAAGAAGTATGGAGTGTGTACTAACTGAGCCATAAACCCTCCCCATACCATGTCCCACAGACATTGTAGGATTACTATATGGATTTTATTATTAGGGTACGGACACACTGGGGTGAAACTCGGATGAGTGCAATGTGTGATTTTCTCACATTGCAGTCAGACCAATGTTAATCAATGCATGCGCACATGTGAAGGGGGGCCATAGAGGAACATTGCTGTCTGGACCGTATGTTCGTGCTTCTGACATGTGTTAGCATGGACTGCACACATGCCGGGGGCACGAAAGTGAAAGAGGACTTAATGTGTGAAAATGTAATTCTACACATGTACTATATTGTGGCACCTGTGAAGGGGCTGCAGGAGTGATTTAAAAACTCTACTTTCTTACTATCAGTGTTTGCAGTCATGTTGGATTTTGCCTGCAGAGCGGGACTTCTGCGCTACTTGTATACACAGAACTGTTAGAAGTGGTGTAGGAGCGTGATCTACACCGCATTTGACAGGTCAGTGCACAGAGAAGAGGCAGAGAAGTCTCAGTCCGCTGGCAAAACCCAACAGGACTTCAAACAGCATGCTGCAGGTCTGTGTGAACCCCCCTGCAGCATATAGCATGCTGTAAACAGGGATGTGGAGTTGGTAAGGATAGGATCAGACTAGCGTCAGCCTTTTCACTGACAGATCCGTGAAAAACGTAGAATTCTGCAGCCTGAGCGCAAGCGTTAACGTGCTGTAACGCTGTGTTCAGGCTGCCCATATATCCCTACGGTTACCGGTCTCCCATCGCAACCGGCCGCTTCACACCAAAGTCCCGGATATGCGCTATTTCTGAGCGCACACAGAAACGCGGTTTGCAGTAACAGATATATAGGCAGCCTGACCACACCGTTACACCACGTTAACACTTGCGCTCAGGCTGCAGAATTCTAAGTTTTACACGGATCCGTCAGCGAAAAGGCTAATGCTAGTGTGACTAGTGCAAGTCAAACCACTGACTCCGACTCCTGAATTTCCCAGACTCTGAATACAACTCCTTCAACTTTGACTTTGAATCCTCCAAACATGGCTGATGTTTAAGTGATATATTTATTGTAGAACAATGGTAACATCAGGTTTTAAACGTTATTGTAATACAAGAATAAAGGTCTTTAGAAAGAACATAAAAATAATTCATAACATTAATAAACTCAGCACATTTTACATTGAACCACTATACCCAATTTGTTGTTATATATTTTAGTAGTCGGAGTCAGTCCATTTTCTACTGACTCCACCAAAATGGGCTGCGACTCTGACTCCACAGCCCATGCTGCAGGTCTGTGGGCCACCCTCCTCCTATTTGGTATGTTGCAGGTCTATGGGCCAAAGCCGGCTCTCTCCCATATAGCATGCTACAGCAGGTCTGTGTGAGCTGCTCCCATACCTCCCTCCCCCCCCCCCCAAGCTATGAATGCTGCAGTGCCTGCAGGCTGCTGCAGCCCAGGTCTGTGTGGGCCACACGCTCCCATCCCCCCCATATGTATGCAATGCTGCAGTGCCTGCTGCAGCCAAGGTCTGTGTGTGGGCCGCTGTCATCCCGACCCCCTACCCCTATATCATATGGGGGGGTTAGCGGCCCACATAGGCTTGGGCTGCAGCAGCCTGCGGGCACTGCAGCAGTGCATAGATAGGGGAGATGGGAGCAGCCCACACAGACCCGGAGCTGGGGCGCTGCAGCATTGCATAGATACATAATGTGGGGGGTGGGAGCGGCCCACACATACCTGGGGCTGGGGCGCTGGAGCATTTCATAGACATGTGGGGGATGCGAGCGGCCCACACACAACTGGGGCTGCTGCAGCAATGCATAGATACATATGGGAGCGGCCCACACAACTGGGGCTGGGGCCGCTGCAGGCATGCATAGATACATATGAGGGGGATGGGAGCGGCCCACACATACCTAGAGGCTGCAGCATTGCATAGATACATATGGGGGGGGGGGGAGGCCGGGGGCCTTACCCAGAGGGTCCATTCCCTGCTGCCAGCATGCCATGCTGCCTATGTCCTCCTGACTACTGATTCCCTCCCTCCTCCTGCTGGCTCAGCTGGGGCTGGCTGGTTACAGACTGCTAGTACAGACTTGTGGGTTGTTGTTGTGCACGTCACTGTACTTGATGCCTGCAGCGGCGCCTCCCCGCCTATCCAACATTGCCATCAATGATGATGCATCATGAATCTGATGCATGATGATTGATGCCCCCTGCCCTGGCCCATGCTGCACCTTCACACACGCTGACTCAAACATAGCTGAGCTCAGCCGCTGACTGCCTGTCGGGAATGTGCTGCCGCCCCGCCCGGGCAGTGGCGTAGCAACTGTTTGTGGCGACCGGGGCGGTCGAAAAATTTGCCGCGGCTGCCGCCCATTTGGTCGTTCATAATCCGGAAGCAATGTCTGTAATGTTTTAGGATCAAGTATGTTAACTTAAAGATTACAACATCTACATGAATACATCACCAGAACCACCGGCAATACAATAACACATTACTAGAACCCCTGTCAGTATATTGCCAGAACCATTGTCAATACAGTAATACATCACCAAAACCAGTCAATACATCATCAGAACCCCCATCAATTCAATAATACATCATCACTATAACCCGTCAGTACATAACCAAAACCACCATCAATACAATACATAATCAGAACCACCATCAATACATCACCAGGACAGTACGTTCCCTATATAAATGTGTATGCCATACTGCTCATCCTCCTTCCACATATCCCATACTGTTCACCCCCCATATGTCCCATGCAGTTCATACTCTTTCCCCCCCCCCCATATCCCTCCATTGTTCCATGCAGCCTCTCCCCTCCAATGTTCCACGAAGCCTCTCTCTCATCCATGTAGCTTCTCCCCTACGTTCCATTTACCTTCTCCCCCATCCACCCATCTTCTGCCCCCTTTTCCAAGCCGCCTCATCCATCCATTAATCCATCCCACTCTGACCCCTCTTCCAGGCTGCCCCATCCTTCCATTCTGCCCCCTCTTCCAGGCCGCCCCATTTATGCATCCATCCCATTCTGCCCCCTCTTCCAGGCCGCCCCATCCATCCATCTTTTCCATTCTGTCCCCCCCAATCTGCTATCTTCGGCTGTAACAGAGCCTTACCTGACTCCATGCTCCTGATTCCGGATCCCTCATCCCGGCAGCTTCTTCCTCTGCGGCTCCCGGTCTCCAGCTCGCCTGCACTCGGCACCAGGACCACCCCTGTGTACATCCATATCCCTGCACCCTTGTGCACCATCCAGATCTCTGCACCCCTGTGCCCCATCCAGATCCCTGCACCCCTGTGCCCCATCCAGATCCCTGCACCCCTGTGCCCCATCCAGATCCCTGCACCCCTGTGCCCCATCCAGATCCCTGCTCCCCTGTGCCCCATCCAGGTCCATGGACACCTGTGCCCCATCCAGATCCCTGCACCCCTGTGCCCCATCCATATCCCAGCACCCCTGCGCCCCATCCCAGCACCCCTGTGCCCCATCCCAGCACCCCTGTGCCCCATCCATATCCCAGCACCCCTGCGCCCTATCCCAGCACCCCTGTGCCCCATCCCAGCACCCCTGTGCCCCATCCATATCCCAGCACCCCTGCGCCCCATCCCAGCACCCCTGCACCCCATCCCAGCACCCCTGCGCCCCATCCCAGCACCCCTGCGCCCCATCCCAGCACCCCTGCGCCCCATCCAAATCCCTGCACCCCTGTGCCCCATCCATATCCCAGCACCCGTGCCCCATCCATATCCCAGCACCCGTGCCCCATCCCTGCACCCCATCCCAGCACCCCTGCACCCCATCCTAGCACCCCTGCACCCCATCCCAGCACCCCTGTACCTCATCCATATCCCAGCACCCCTGCGCCCCATCCCAGCACCCCTGTACCCCATCCCTGCACCCCCTGTGCCTCATCCCTGCACCCCCTGTGCCTCATCCTTGCACCCCCTGTGTCTCATCCCTGTACCCCATCCCAGCACCCCTGCACCCCATCCTAGCACCCCTGCACCCCATCCCAGGACCCCTGTGCCTCATCCATATCCCAGCACCCCTGTGCCCCATCCCTGCACCCCCTGTGCCTCATCCCTGCCTCATCCCTGCACCCCCCTGGGCCACATCCCTGCACCCCCCTGGGCCACATCCCTGCACCCCCCTGGGCCACATCCCTGCACCCCCCTGGGCCACATCCCTGCACCCCCTGTGCCTCATCCCTGCACCCCATCCCAGCACCCCTGCACCCCATCCTAGCACCCCTGTGCCTCATCCATATCCCAGCACCCCTGTGCCCCTTCCCTGCACCCACTGGGCCACATCCCTGCACCCCCCTGGGCCACATCCCTGCACCCCCTGTGCCTCATCCCTGCACCCCCTGTGCCTCATCCCTGCACCACATCCCTGCACCCCCCTGGGCCACATCCCTGCACCCCCTGAGCCTCACCCTGCACCCCATCTTCAGCTGCTCCGAGCTACTGGAGCCCTGCCGCCTGCTCCTCAGACTTACCCGGCGCAGCGCGGCCTGAGCCACCGCCGCCTGTGCTGCCCGGGCGGGATCTTCAAATCCCCGTCTCTGCCTCCGCCGCCGCACGTGCCATCTGATCGACCGCCGTGGCCCCCCCCATACGCTCTCTGCCATGGTCTCACCGCAGCGGGTCCCTCCTTCTCTTTTCCGGCGGGACTGGCTGCTGCAGGCTGGGGGTGAGGTGGGCGGGCGGCGGGCCCGATGAGATGACGAGGGGGGGGGGGGGAGAGGGAGCGGGACTTATCACCCGGCTGCAGGCTGGGTGAGGTGGGCGGGCAGCGGACCTGATAACGACGGGAAGGGGGTTGGGGGGGGTATGAGGGGGCGGGCTTACAACCCGGCCAGCACAGAGCAAGAGAAAAAAAAAAAAAAAAAAAAAAAAAAAAGGAAACTCGCTGACACGCCGCCCCCCTGTGAATGGCGCCGCCCTAGGCACGTGCCTACGAGTGCCTAGTGGCAAATACGGCCCTGGGTGTGATAACATATTTTGCCACCGGAGTGTCATCGGCATCGCTATACAAAGCTGCGCTGTCCGCTCGTCTCTAGTTAGAATGGATCCAGCAGCAATCTGTACAAAAAAAATCATTTTTTTTTAAAAACGAGGTCTATGGAAAGCAGTTCCATTATTTATTGTCCCTTTGAAACTAATTCAGTAAGCAAAAATTGGATCGTTTACAAATGAAAAAAAATGGATGGCTAAATAGCAATCCATTAATGGATCCATTCTCCATAGTCTCCAATGTTAAAAAAATATGATCCAGCTGCACAACTTTTTTGACAGTAGTTTGCTGCTGTCTCCGTCTAACGGATAGTTACTGGACGTGTGAACTTAACCTTATAGATTCTTGCTTCTGTTTTCTTGGACCTCCATGGGACTGCGATGGACCTGTTTTGGATTTGGATGGGGAATAATTTGATGACTGACCATGTCTCTTGTCTTTCTTTCTTTACTAATTTTCTTTATTTCTTGCAGGTTTGCTTTTGTGGAATACATCGGATTTAGAGGACTATGTTGGATCCCTGGACTATTGTGGATTTTTTTTGCAGGGGGGCTTTTTTCAATAAATTAGTGAAATAGGGAATGTGTTTTTCAAATAAAATATTTTTGGTGTGTTTATTTTGCTTATTACTGACTGCGTTAGTAATGTGAGGTATCTTATAAAGCAGGGGTGAGCAGCTCCAGGCCTCGAGGGCCGCACACAGTCCAGGAATCTGGATATCCTTAGCATTTGACATTTGGTAATTGAATCTTCTGCACAGGTGACAATTCCAACTGTCAAATTCTAAGGATATTCAGAAAACCTGGACTGTGTGCGGTACTCGAGGCCTGAAGTTGCCCACCCCTGTTAAAGAGCCTCAATATTATTAAAACCAGGGATTAATGCCAGCAGATATTACACAGACATCAACCCCATGCACCATATCCCAGTTTGCTCCACACTAGGGCAATGGAAAGAGCTGGGGCAAAGCACCAGGATTGGCACATTTAATGGAGGTGTCACTTTTGAGGTGGCTACAGGCTACTATTTTTAGGCTTGGAAGGACCCAAGAGCTACGGACCTTCCAAGCCTCAGAATACCTGCTCTATTGTTTAATATCGGGTGCAAGTGTAATCCAATATTTTATCGGATTGCACTTGATGATTTTAAACGCGGATGTGAACAAACCCTTAAAAAGACTTACTGACTGTTTCTTAGTATAATGGAACAGATAATATTTATTTATTTACTTTTTTTTACATTACCAACATATTCCAGATTGTGTATGTACAGTTCTGGCCAAAAGTATTGACACCCCTGCAATTCTGTCAGATAATATTCAGTTTCTTCCTGAAAATTATTGCAATCACAGATTCTTTGGTATTATTATCTTCATTTAATTTGTCTTCAATGAAAAAACACAAAAAGAATTGTCCTAAAGCTAAATTGGATATAATTCCACACCAAACATAAAAAAGGGGGTGGACAAAAGTTTTGGCACTGTTAGAAAAATCATGTGATGCTTCTCTAATTTGTGCAATTAACAGCACTTGTAACTTATCTGTGGCACCTAACAAATGTTGGCAATAACTAAATCACACTTGCAGCCAGCTGACATGGATTAAAGTTGACTCAACCTCTGTCCTGTGTCCTTGTGTGTACCACATTGAGCATGGAGAAAAGAATGAAAGCCAAAGAACTGTCTGAGGACTTGAGAAACCAAATTGTGAGGAAGCATGAGCAATATCAAGGCTACAAGTCCATCTCCAAAGACCTGAATGTTCCTGTGTCTACTGTTCGCAGTGTCATCAAGAAGTTTAAAGCCCATGGCACTGTGGCTAACCTCCCTAGATGTGAGAAATTGACGAGAAATTTCAACGCAAGATTGTGCGGATGGTGGATAAAGAACCTCAACTAACATTCAAACAAGTTCAAGCTGCCCTGCAGTCCGAGGGCACAGCAGTGTCAACCCGTACTATCCGTCGGTTTCTGAATGAAAAGGGACTGTATGGTAGAATACCCAGGAAGACCCCACTTCTTACTGTGAGACATAAAAAAGCCAGGCTGGAGTTTGCCAAAACTTACCTGAGAAAGCCTAAAATGTTTTGAAAGAATGTTCTCTGGTCAGATGAGACAAAAGTAGAGCTTTTTGGGCAAAGGCATCAACATAGAGTTTACAGGAGAAAAAAAGAGGCATTCAAAGAAAAGAACACAGTCCCTACAGTCAAACATGGTGGAGGTTCCATGATGTTTTGGGGTTGCTTTTCCTGCTCCTGGCACTGGACTGCTTGACCGTGTGCATGGCATTATGAAGTCTGAAGACTACCAACAAATTTTGCAGCATAATGTAGGGCCCAGTGTGACAAAGCTGGGTCTCCCTCAGAGGTCATGGGTCTTCCAGCAGAACAATGACCCAAAACACACTTCAAAAAGCACTAGAAAATGGTTTGAGAGAAAGCACTGGAGACTTCTAAGGTGGCCAGCAATGAGTCCAGACCTGAATCTCATAGAACACCTGTGGAGAGATCTAAAAATGGCAGTTTGGAGAAGGCACCCTTCAAATATCAGGGACCTGGAGCCGTTTGCCAAAGAAGAATGGTCTAAAATTCCAGCAGAGCATTGTAAGAAACTCATTGATGGTTACCGGAAGCGGTTGATCGCAGTTATTTTGGCTAAAGTTTGTGCAACCAAGTATTAGGCTGAGGGTGCCAATACTTTTGTCTGGCCCATTTTTGGAGTTTTGTGTGAAATGATCAATGTTTTGCTTTTTGCTTCATTCTCTTTTGTGTTTTTTCATTGAAGACAAATTAAATGAAGATAATAATACCAAAGAATTTGATTGTGATTGAAATCATTTTCAGGAAGAAACTGAGTATTATCTGACAGAATTGCAGGGGTGTAAATTCTTTTGACCACAACTGTATATAAAAAAAAACATTAATCTCATACCATAATTTTAAATGGAATGTGGGAGGAAAGCAGAGGATACAGAAACAATCTATACAAATGCTGGGAGAACACAAAGATTCAATGAACATCTTGCCCTAGATCAAACTAAAGCCAAGACTCTAGTGCTACAAGACAATGACCCCTATGCCACCATGCTGCTCACAGATCCATCCAACTGAAGACATACATGGTAACATAGTAACATACTAACATAGTTTTTAAGGTTGAAGGAAGACTTTAACTCCATCTAGTTCAACCCATAGCCTAACATGTTGATCCAGAGGAAGGGAAAAATACCCATATGGCAACACTAAGCTCCACATTGGGGGAAAAAATTCCTTACTGACTCCACATACGGCAATCAGACTAGTTCAATGGATCAACGCCCTATCAAAGTATCTAGTATATATAACTGGTAATATTACTGTTTTTAAGAAAGGCATCTATGTCCCTCTTAAATGTTAGTAGTGACTCACTCATTACAACATCATGTGGCAGAGAGTTCCATAGTCTCACTGCTCTTACAGTAAAGAGTCCGCTTTGGTGATTATCATTAAACCTTTTTTCCTTCAGATGTAGAGGATGCCCTTCCCAGCATCAGGCCTAAGAGTAAACAGATCATTAGAAAGGTCTCTGTACTGTTCCCTCATATATTTATTCATTATTATAAGATCACCACTAAGCCTTTGTTTTTCCAAACTAAATAACCCCAAGTTTAATAACCTATCTTAGTATTGCAGACTCCTCAGTCCTCTAATAATCTTGGTCGCTCTTCTCTGGACCCGCTCTAGTTCAGCTATGTGTTTCTTATACACCGGAGAACAGAATTTTACACAGTATTCTGTGTGGTCACACTAGTGACTTGTATTGAGGTAAAAGTATGTTCTCTTTCTGAGCATCTATGCCTCTTTTAATACATCACATTATTTTATTTGCCTTTGCAGCAGCTGCCTGACACTGGACACTAAATATAAGTTTGTCATCTACTCATACACCCAGGTTTTTTTCAGTGACAATTTTGCCCAGTGTTTTACAATTAACCTCTTTACGACCAATGACGAGTATACTCGTCATGAAAAGATGTCAGTTCCCGCATCATGACGAGTATACTCGTCATGGCTTTGAACTGTCACTGCTTGTAAACAAACAGTGACAGCTCAAATCTAACAGCTGTCAGTGACAGCTAAGGGTCAGGGGCAGAGGTGTGGGGACCCTTTTTAGTGGTCCCCACACTCAGAGCGATGTGATCGGTCAGTCAATCTGACTGACCGATCACATCATGATCGTGCAGGAAAGTGCTGAATGTCAGCACTTCCCTGCATGATATCTGCAGGAGCCGGGCTGTCAGCTGTGCCCGGCTCCTGCACACATCCCCCTGCCTGTGCCTGCTCCTTTGCCCCGGGTCCCCCCTGCCCCCTGCTGTGTCTGGGCCCCCCGCTGGTGACCGCTTCCTCTACTCACCTCCTCCTGCTGCCGACCTCCTCCTGCTGCCGAACTCCTCCTCCTGCCGCCGCCTCCGCCTCCTCCTGCTGCCGCCACCGACCTCCTCCTGCTGCCGCCGCCGACCTCCTCCTGCCGCCGCCGCCGACCTCCTCCTGCTGCCGCCGCCGACCTCCTCCTGCCGCCTCCGCCTCCTCCTGCCGCTGCCGCCTCCTCCTGCCGCCTCCCGCTTGGCTCCTGCTCCTCCTGTCGCCTCCTCACCCCGCCGCTCTCACCGCCGCCGGTAAGACCCCCTGCATGATCCCCTGCAGGGGGATCCCTGATCCCCCTGAAGGGGAATACCAGATCCCCATATCCCTGTAGGGGGATCCCTGATCCCCCATTCCCCTGCAGGGGGATCCCTGATCCCCCATCCCACTGCAGGGGGATCCCTGATCCCCCATCCCACTGCAGGGGGATCCCTGATCCCCCATCCCCCTGCAGGGGGATCCCTGATCCCCCATACCACTGCAGGGGGATCCCTGATCCCCCATCCCCCTGCAGGAGGATCCCTGATCCCCCATCCCCCTGCATGGGATCCCTGATCCCCCATCCCCCTGCAGGGGGATCCCTGATCCCCCATCCCCCTGCAGGGGGATCCCTGATCCCCCATCCCCCTGCAGGGGGATCCCTGGTCCCCCCATCCCCCTGCAGGGGGATCCCTGATCCCCCATCCCCCATCCCCCTGCAGAGGGATCCCTGATCCCCCCATCCCCCTGCAGGGGATCCCTGATCCCCCATCCACCTGCAGGGGGATCCCTGATCCCCCCATCCCCCTGCAGGGGGATCCCTGATCCCCCATCCCCCATCCCCCTGCAGAGGGATCCCTGATCCCCCATCCCCCTGCATGGGATCCCTGATCCCCCATCCCCCTGCAGGGGGATCCCTGATCCCCCATCCCCCTGCAGGGGGATCCCTGATCCCCCATCCCCCTGCAGGGGGATCCCTGATCCCCCATCCCCCTGCAGGGGGATCCCTGATCCCCCATCCCCCTGCATGGGGATCAAACTGCAGAAAGAGATCTGACAGCTCAGGTGCAGTGATCCAGTAGATCACTGTGCCCAAGTTGTCAGATCACTTTCTACATCTTGATCCCCATGCAGGGGGATTCCCCTGCATGGGGATTGAGCTGCAGAAAGCAATCTGTCAGCTCGGGTGCAGTGATCCAGTGGATCACTGAAACCAAGCTGTCAGATTGTTTTCTGCAGCTTGCTCTCCATGCAGGGGAATCCCCTTGCATGGGGATTGAGCTGCAGAAAGCAATCTGACAGCTTGGGTGCAGTGATCCAGACTGTGCAGTGATCCACTGGATCACTGAAACCAAGCTGTCAGATTGTTTTCTGCAGCTTGCTCTCCATGCAGGGGATTCCCCTTGCATGGGGATTGAGCTGCAGAAAGCAATTTGACAGTTTGGGTGCAGTGGTCCAAACTGTGCAGTGATCCACTGCACAGTGATCCTGGCTTTCAGACTACTGCGCCCAAGCTGTCAGATCACTTTCTGCAGCTTGCTCTCCATGCAGGGGATTCCCCTTGCATCGGGATCGAGCTGCAGAAAGCAATCTTGCAGCCCCGTCACGGCACCCGGGCTGCCAGATTGCTACTCTGCAGTCCGATCCTCCTGCATGAGGATCGAGCTGCAGAGAGCAATCTCGCAGCCTCGGGGCTGCACCCGGGCTGCCAGATCGCTGCTCTGCAGTCCGATCCTCCTGCATAGGGATCAAGCTGCAGAAAGCAATCTCGCAGCCCCAGCGCTGCACCTGAACTGCCAGATCGCTGCTATGCAGTCCGATCTGTCTGCATGCAGATTGAGCTGCAGAAAGCGATCTCACAGCCCCGGTGCAGTGATCCACATAGTGGATCACTGCACCCGGGCTGTCAGATCGCTACTTTGCAGTCCGATCCTCCTGCATGGCGATCGTGGGACCTTCGTTGTGGACTACGTCGGAGGCGATCGAGCGTCGTGGGACCTTCGTTGTGGACTACGTCGGATCTTTTTATAATAAAGATGGAGTCTGAATTTTGTTTGTGTTTTTTTTCCAAAATAAAAATATTTTTCTCTGTGTGCATTTATTGACTACTTACCAGAGATTCCTAATGGCGGGTCTAACATTGGCCCAATATTATGAATCTTGGGCTTAGTGCCAGCTGCCAATAAAAAGCTGGCATTAACCCCTTTATTACCCAGTTTGCCACCGGCACCAGGGCAACTGGAAGGGCATGGGTACAGCGCCAGAAAATGGCGCTTCAATGAATGCGCCATTTTCTGGGGCGGCTGCAGGCTGCAATTCGCAGCATAAGGGGCCCAGAACGCTTGGGCCTTTCCATGCTGAGGATTCCAGCCCCCAGCTGCCTAGTTGTACCTGGCTGGGCCAAAAATATGGCGGAGCCCTACGTCATTTTTTTTTTCTAGAATTAGTTCTAGAAATAAAAAAAAATGGGCTTCGCTATATTTTTGGTTGCAGCCAGGTACAACGAGGCAGCTGGGGGTTGCTGGCAGTCTGTAGCTGCCAAGTTGTACCTGGCTGGACCAAAAATATGGCGGAGCCCTACGTCATTTTTTTTTTCTAGAATTAGTTCTAGAAATAAAAAAAAATGGGCTTCGCTGTATTTTTGGTTGCAGCCAGGTACAACGAGGCAGCTGGGGGTTGCTGGCAGTCTGTAGCTGCCAAGTTGTACCTGGCTGGACCAAATATATGGCGGAGCCCCACATCACTTTTTTTTTCTAGAATTAGTTCTAGAAATAAAAAAAGGCCTTCGCTGTATTTGTAGCCAGCCTTGTACAACTTGGTAGCTGGCTGACTGGAATCCTCAGCGTGGAGAGACTCAAATGTTGTGGGTCCCCCACGCTGAAAATTTCAACCCACAGCCACCCAAGAAAATAGCGCATTCATTAGAGGCGGCATTTTCTGGTGCTGTACCCGAACTCTAGCAGATGCCCTTGTGCTGGTGGCACACGGGTTCTCCATATGCGACATGGTGTCCGCTAACAATTTCAATAGAAAATTAGCTCCAATTATTAGCGGAAACCATGTCGGATATGGAGAGCCCCTCCCTGTGTGCCTGAACATTGGAGCTCCCCCACAAGTGACCCATTTTGGAAACTAGACCCCCGAAGGAACGTATCTAGATGTATAGTAATCACTTTGAACTCCCAGATGCTTCACAAATTCATCCATAAAAATGAAAAAGCACTTTTTTTTCCACAAGAAGTTTCTTTTTTCATTTTTACGGATCAATTTGTGAAGCACCTGGGGGTTCAAAGTGCTCACTATGCATCTAGATACGTTCCTTGGGTGGTCTAGTTTCCAAAATGGGGTCACTTGTGGGGGAGCTCCAATGTTTAGGCACATAGGGGCTCTTCATATCCTACAAGGTGTCCGCTAACAATTCCAATTGTTAGTGGACACCATGTTGCGTATGGAGGGTCCCTGTGTGTCTCCACATTGGAGCTCCCCCACAAGTGACCCCATTTTGGAAACTAGACCCCCAAAGGATTATATCTAGATGCATAGTGAGCACTTTGAACCCCCAGATGCTTCACAAATTGATCCGTAATAATGAAAAAGAAATTATTTATGGAAAAAAAGTGCTTTTTCATTTTTACGGATGAATTTCTGAAGCATCTGGGGGTTCAAAGTGCTCACTATGCATCAAGATACGTTCCTTTGGGGTCTAGTTTCCAAAATGGCGTCACTTGTGGGGGAGCTCCAATGTGGAGACACATGGGGACCATCCAAACGCGACATGGTGTCCGCTAACAATTTGAATGGAAAATGAGCTCAAATTGTTAGCGGACACCATGTCGCGTTTGGAGGGTCCTTGTATGTCTCCACATTGGAGCTCCCCCAAAAGTGACCCCATTTTGGAAACTAGACCCCCAAAGGAACATATCTAGGTAATAGTGAGCACTTTGAACCCCCAGATGCTTCACAAATTGATCCGTAATAATGAAAAAATAATTTTTTAGTGGAAAAAAAAGTGCTTTTTCATTTTTACGGATGAATTTCTGAAGCATATGGGGGTTCAAAGTGCTCACTATGCATCTACATACGTTCCTTGGGGGGTCTAGTTTCCAAAATGGGGTCACTTGTGGGGGAGCTGCAATGTGGAGACACACGGGGACCATCCAAATGCGACATGGTGTCCACTAACAATTTGAATGAAAAATGAGCTCAAATTGTTAGCGGACACCATGTCGCGTTTGGAGGGTCCCTGTGTGTCTCCACATTGGAGCTCCCTCACAAGTGACCCCATTTTGGAAACTAGACCCCCAAAGGAACACATCTAGGTAATAGTGAGCACTTTGAACCCCCAGATGCTTCACAAATTGATCCGTAATAATGAAAAAATAATTTTTTAGTGGAAAAAAAAAGTGCTTTTTCATTTTTACGGATGAATTTCTGAAGCATATGGGGGTTCAAAGTGCGAACTATGCATCTACATACGTTCCTTGGGGGGTCTAGTTTCCAAAATGGGGTCACTTGTGGGGGAGCTGCAATGTGGAGACACACGGGGACCATCCAAACGCGACATGGTGTCCGCTAACAATTTGAATGGAAAATGAGCTCAAATTGTTAGAGGACACCATGTCGCGTTTGGAGGGTCCCTGTGTGTCTCCACATTAGAGCTCCCCCACAAGTGACCCCATTTTGGAAACTAGACCCCCAAAGGAACATATCTAGGTACATAGTGAGCACTTTGAACCCCCAGATGCTTCACAAATTGATCCGTAATAATGAAAAAATAATTTTTTAGTGGAAAAAAAGTGCTTTTTCATTTTTACGGATGAATTTCTGAAGCATATTGGGGTGCAAAGTGCTCATTATGCATCTAGATACGTTCCTTCGGGGGTCTAGTTTCCAAAATGGGGTCACTTGGGGGGGGAGCTCCAATGTGGAGACACACAGGGACCCTCCAAACGCGACATGGTGTCCGCTAACAATTTGAGCTCATTTTCCATTCAAATTGTTAGCGGACACCATGTCGCGTATGGAGGGTCCCCGTGTGTCTCCACATTGGAGCTCCCCCACAAATGACCCCATTTTGGAAACTAGACCCCCTAAGGAAGGTATCTAGATGCATAGTGAGCACTTTGAACCCCCAGATGCTTCACAAATTCATCCATAAAAATTAAAAAAACACTTTTTTTTCACAAAAAAATTCTTTTTGCCTACATTTTTTTAGTTTCACATGGGCAAAGGGATAAAATACATCTTAAAATTTGTTGGGCAATTTCTCCTGAGTACACCGATACCTTATATGTGGTCATAAACCACTGTTTGGGCGCACGGCAGGGCTCAGAAGTGAAGGAG
>JARQOC010000003.1:237742028-237819215 GCA_033576535.1 Allobates femoralis
ATGTTGGTGTGTTATTGATGCAGCAGAGATTGGTTGGTTATCGCACCAAAGCCAAATATCTTTTCTTTTACATAAGAGTGCAGGTAAATGTTCTATATAATGGTACATTAGTGAACAAATGATGCAAATTTAGGATAAATTTAGTCCTTCTACATCTGTCGATTGATATTTTGAATATCTCCCTTTGACAAAAAAGATACATATAAAGTATATACGTAGCTGCATTGTAGAAGGTCCTGTTTAAGCTTACATATGATTACACTCAATCTCACAATTCTGCTGTCAGATTCCTTTTAAAGTCTTTCAGTAATGAGCTGAAGTACCATAATGTTGGCTCCAGTCCAAGGAAGCCTTCCATCCTACATAATATATAATATTACATACACACAAGTAAAAAAAAAAAATACTCCACATTATAAGCATTACAACATTGCACCAGTCACCCTGTAGATTAATTAACGGTGAGGGTTTAATCATAGCTCATGCATGACTCCAGGAACTACACAAAATTCTGTTCAAAAGGGCAGACCCAGAGCATAAAAAGGAACAGATTTTTAGAAAATACCAACTTTGACTAGAAACTAGTAAACCAGGAGGTGCACATTCAAGATAAATAAATCACAATTTGGCATTTCAAATCTTACACAATCCTGATTAACGCAGGATGTTTTTTTTTGCACATGTAACTATCTCCATCTGTGAGACATTTCTGAATTAAGTTGTGCTGAAGATTTTTAACTTTGTTTCATACAATTACTTCTGATGTTGCCCAATAAACAAGTAACCAAATTCGGAAAAATTGCACAAGGGTAAAAATGCAAGTAATGCTAAACCGTAACTAAAACAGAAATAAATTATTGCTTATTAATTTACAAATGACACCTTTACTATAACTTATGTATGGAAACATTACACCTCTATTCATATACTCATGTATATCTATGAGGGAATGTAAAGCCTAGATTAAGCCGCGCTCTAGATAAATGGAGAGCCCAAGCCTCGAGAACCAACGCAGTTCCATGGTCAATGGGCAAGTAGAAGTCCTTATATTTTTATAAAAATCTCTAGTGCTGCCATACTTCATTGTTTGGATTATCTGTCTACTGCTCTATATTTTGGTCTTTTTGTCTACCTTTCTATGCATCCATTGTATATCTATTTGTCTATTTTCCTGTCTATCTATTCATCAGTTGATCACATATTTATATGTGTGTTTAAGAAATCTACCCATTACCATTTAATTAATTTATCCATTTCCTGCTTCTGTCATCTATCTAGTCATATAATATCTATCTATATACTTTTTCTGCAATCTATATATTTGTATCCTTTGTCAAAGTATTGATTACTCTATGTGCCCTATACACCTATATTTAAAATATACATATATATACACACTTCATAAGTACATGTGTATATATATATATATGTTTGTAAATATAAAAAAATATATGCATATATATGCATGCATTCTATATGTTCACATAGTTGACATACTTATAACCAGCTCTATATGTAAATATATATGTATATATACACACTTCATAAGTATATATACAAATATACATACTATATGTTAACATACTTAGGAGCTGTTTTATGTGTATATTTATATACAACATTATATTTGTATTATTCTTATATATAATACTGCTCCTTAGTATGTCAACATATGTAATGCATGCTATGTGTATATATTCATTTATAGAATGTAATCAGAGCCATTTAGAAAAGTCACTTCATGTGAAAGTCTTGCCTTAGGGATGAAGAAGAGAAAGTCCTGTAATTTAATGCTGGTGGTAAAGGTAGTAAAAGTTACAAATTAGCATTTAATGATGCACATAACAAATTGTATGCATGCATGTGTTTCAGTAATGTGCCTACATAGAAAAGATGAAGACTCTGACCATCTTGTGATCTATATCTTTTCCTATCCTCAGACACATGCATGTAATTAGTGTTGATTTATTTAGATAAATAACACGTTTATCTTCAGCTGCCATATCAGGTAACCTGTCCAACGTGTTATTTCAGTAGAAATTATAATGTTCTCTTTTCTTTGACATATTATATGTCACTTATCTTATGATGTGTACTTCGTGTTAGCTCATTTTGAAGGAAAAAAAAAATGTGTAAGAGGCAAGTTAATAGAAGCCAGATGGCCAGTGTGATAAGATGGGGTGCTGGGAATATCTGTCTAGAATGGCCACAGCTGAAGGGATGAATTCCCTGTCTACACATCTTCTTGAGGACCAGAAGACTGCACATAGGACATACTGCGAGAGAAAGGAACCACACAAGTTAGGGTCAGGGTGACCACAGCACAGCTGGATCACACTCTGCTAGAATATGGCACAAGTACATGCAGCGAGATCTTACAGAAGACTTCACTTTGTCATTTCACATAAGAACAAATTAAAAGACAGCTGCTAAGTACTTTTCCATAGGACATCCATTGTATCATTCTGCAAAAGAGAAGCCACTACAAATAATTAGATAGGGGCTACATAGTTTTTCTTATACCTTTTCTGAGTGCATTCTTCCCTGTTAATACTGAACTATAGAATAAAGAATAAGCTGTTTTTTTTATTGAAGCCACAATGTACCTGTTCACCAGATGGGACTTTAAGTCATGCTTTAATGTATAGCACTAAAACTCTACCATAAAGTAACCATACCTGCTATAATGCACAGTGCAGCATTCTGGGTATCATTGAATCCGCTATACTGACATCACTGCCAATAATTGCACCAATGGAGCAAACACTGCCAGGTGTTTTGTCTTTTGTTTTTTTTTACTAAACTTGACTTTGAGAAGTGTTGTCCAGTGCCAGTTTTTTACATAGGACTGCACGTTAACCTACTGAGTTATTGCACACACAACAATACAATGAAATTATACACTTATCGATAGTATCTCTATTCATCCTCAAATTTTCTTTCATTTTCCAATGTTACATGTTTCCCTGTTGGATCTACATAGCAGTTAAAGGGTATTTAAGTGAAAATCACAGATTGGAAATGCATCAACTATATTTTAAATAATAAGGGCAGTCCTAAAAAAAATCCTATCCGTGGTGTTCTTGTAAAGATTTAACTCATCAAGATTGATATTTAGAATGAGTAAAGGTGAACATATAGTATGGCACTATGAAAACGATTTCAGGCTATGTGCACACGCTAAGTGTTCAGATGCAGAAATTTCTGTGCTAAATCCGCATCTCCTGGCAGGAAAATTGCAGCAGTAAAAGAGTGAATTTTTTTATGCGTTTTCTTGTGCGTTTTTATCTGGAGCGTTCACTTATTTGCAAAACTGCAGTATTATTGCACAGCTTTGAAGAACCAGTATGAGCCACATTCATATGTATTGATACACATCCATTAGTAATAAGGGAAACTCCAAGGTAGGAACAGCCAAACATCCATCAATTACTTCAGCAGACATCCAACAATTTCAACCAAATAAGTAATGGACTTGTTCTGTGACTTTTCGAAACAAAAACTTCTTGTAATCTCCTACTGGCATTTGCTACATGAGCAGAAAATATATTTCTGGAAATAACATTTTACACCTTATGGTACCTTTACACGCCGCTACCGAAGGTAGCAACAGGTAGGCACCGCATGTGCACGTGCGCGTTTACAACGGTTGCTAACGGTACCTGATGCCGCAAATACACGCCGCAACCTCGCGGTGTTTACAAGGTATTGGGTACAATTGTCTCCGACACCTGCCGGTTTCTACCTTTCGGTAGCAGCGTGTAAAGATACCAATAAAGATGTAAGATTTTGTTTTAATGCAGTGACCTTAATTAGTATGGGATGTATCGGTCCTCAGGGATGAAAAATAACCTTTCTAAGTTGTGTAATAGTGATAGACCCATATTAAAATATATGCATATTAAATTAGCCATAATTTTGATTCCTTAGGTATACTCATGATTGATATACCTGAAATATGTCTACAAGAAGAGCCCTGGCCCTTTAAAGAGGACATTCACTCCTACACAGGTTCCTTCATCTTCCAACTAAATGTTTATCACTATTAAATAAAGTGTATAACAAGCCAATTCTTAAAAATACCATTCAAAATAATGTAGAAAAACAGATAAATATGCATGTTCCATGTTTTCAACACCATCATCTTAAAATGAAATGACCATAGATTATACAATAAGGAGTCTTCTCAAAAAGCAATGTCAGTGTACTGCAATCATAGTTCGACCATAAATAGGTGAATATATATACAAACAAATAAATGCAAAAAGGTTTGGAAAGACATATTACCTGGCCAAGGTTCTTCCCTTTCTTGTGGGAAATTCCATGCTGGAAGCTTAGAGACCTGTTGGTGGCCAGAGTAGGAGTCTGTACCACTACGATGGACTTGATGGAGTTGACCTTGGATCTGGAGGTGTCTAGTTGGGTACTCTCCACCATCAGGACTACAGCTAGTAGAGGTAACAGACAGCAGCACTCCCCATTCCACCCCAGGAAAATCATGTTCATCCTTCAGCACTGAGTGGAAGTGAAGGAAAGAACTATGACACAATTCTCCAAATGTCTGAAACAGAAGGCAATACAGGATCTGTTCTCTCTAGTTTACAATCACACCCAATAACTTTAAACAGTTACTGGAGAAACTGCACATCTGGTCGTTTGAATACATGGGAGTGGAGAATGCAATGTATGCACTGAAAGTCATCAGCAGTCAATAACCTCCTGTAAGACTCAGCAGAATTAAGATCTGAAGAATTAAGAGTTTATCACAGGTTATGTATTTAGTTGTATCAGCTTTTATTGTCCATGAATAGGGAGTCCAGGTCAGGTGATGCTTGTCCTCTTAGTCCAGCAGCATCCTTAGACTGGGATCCAGGTGAGCTGCTGTGTGGCAAGGATGCTGCAGGAGGAATCCTCCAACCAGTGATGTCCAGAGCCTGATCACTGTGTAATAACACACATGCAAACATTCCATGTATTTCGGACTCTTTCTGGCTTCCCCTTTCTCTTTGGTCTTTAATGACCTCAGCTCCTTTCTTTTTATAGGTTTCCACAATGGGTTTCTTTCCCCCCGCCCACATCCAGGAGTGACAAAGCACGAAACTGATCCCCCAGCTACTTCTGACATTCAGAAGAAAGAAGCGAGAGGGAAAGATGCCCTCCTGAGAAGTTTATCCTACAATCCTGCATCCTTGAGTGCAGGGGCTGAGAGCACACCTCTTACTCCTTGCCTGCTATGTGAAGACATTAGAAGATCCACATTACACTCAGGCACATCCTATTGTTCTGTCTTTCCTGCCCCACAATTACTGTGCAGCTGTTGCACAGGAAATATTTCCTTCGTTTGTGTCGCTCTGAATGTCAGACATCCCTCATATACAAGCATTCCATATGGGATGAATGGAGCTTGTATGTTTCTAATGGAGAATTATGTCTACTAGTGAGATGGTAAATATATTGCACCATATGGATAGCAAATCAAAACCCAGGCTCCACTAAACATATGGGCATGATCCCAGCTCCCACAGATTGGTAATTAAGTGCAGGTATACAGGCATTTATGTGCTTGCTCTGATTTCTGAATTCCTGCTAAGTAATGCAAGTCTGTTTTACATGAGCGCTTGATAAATGTTAAATCAGATTGGCTTCCTCTGAGCTCCATGGCTGGGACGTGAACCTCCGAGTGCTCAGACTGTAATATACTGAACAATATTAGAACTTTTTACCATTGAACTGTAATTACTACCAACCGTCATGTGTATTACAGAGGAAAAAGGCATTGATTGAAGTTATAAGAAAAAGTTGAAAGAGCTTTTCAGTATACTTTTCAGATTCAAACCATTTTCAAGACAACATATTGTAGTCAGTGAATGAAGTGCAGCCTAATATATCCTGGATCCCCATACCCCACCCTAAACGTATCCCTATCCCTGTCCACCTATTTTTATCATTTGCTTTGGCAATGCTAAAATGTACTTAGTCCTGCCAATAAAGCTCATTTGAATTGAATTGAATGTGAAAATTCCTGCTTACATATAGGGGCTTAAAACTGACCAAATACTTCTCACAGCTGCGGATCTCTTACAGTTGTGTCTATACTATCCTACTGCACTGATTTCATTCTAAAATGTAGCACTATAGGTAAATAACTGTATATCTCAACCATGCACCAAGTAGCACGTGGTAACTGCACTTAGATCCTGGCTGATAACCAGATCCTGCAGCTTTATCTGAAAACACCTATTTAATTTAATGATAGCCAGGACCATATGTGACAAGCACTTATGTGGAGCCCACTGGAACGGGGTACTCGGTACCAGACCGGGGTACTGCTGGGGATATCATGGCAGTCTTGGTCTGGACCGTGTCCCGGGTTCCACAATAAATGGGGGGTATATTTACAGGGGAGTTTGTTATGACGCCACTCACGGGTTGTGGTCAGTGAGGGGACCACCGCTGCTGCAGAACCTCCCGGGATGATGTTTTGGCAGCTTGAGAGGTAACGGCTCTCCGCTTGGTTCCCTGGGGCAGTGGTAGTAATAGTCTATGATTGAGGCTATGGATGTGAAAGGATAAGGGTAGTAGTAGAGATTATGGTAGTTTGTGAGGGCATGCAGGGTTTGAGCACAAGGATTTCACATAGGGATGGGCGAATCTACTCGCTAGGACTCGTTACTCGGTGAGTAGTAAGGGACTCGCAGGACTCGGTACTCTGCGAGCTTCCCAGCGTTTACTCGCACGAGTCCAATGCAAATCAATGGCAAACGCTGACAATACTAGGATTTCCATTGTCTTGCATTAGACCCGGCTACTGTGCCAGTGATAGCAGGGAAACTCGCAAAGTAACTGCTGTTACTTTGCGAGCCGAGTCCAGCTGTCTTCTCTGTGTGCTGGCTGCCACAGCTCCAGGGTCCTAGAGCCCACCTGCTCACAGAGATGATGTAGCAGTGCTGAGATTGTTCTCAGTCTGCTCATTCCCTGTGCATAGACATCTATATCTATGCATAGGGGATGTAGCAGAGAGGACATCGCGTTTTGGACTGCGTCGGACAGAAGAGGATTTTTTTAATTAAAGATGGAGTCTCTAATGGCTTTTTTTTTTTATTTCAAATAAAATTTTTTCTCTGTGTTGTGTTTTTTTAACCCTTTATTGGAGATTCTTAGTGGCTGGGTCAAACGTGGCCTGACATTAAGAATCTCGGGCTTAATACCAGCTTGTATAACAAAGCTGGTATTAACCCCTTTATTACCCAGCGTGCCACCGCCACCAGGGCCGCTGGAAGAGCGGGGTTCAGCGCCAGAGGATGGCGCTTCAATGAACGCGCCATCTTCTGGGGCGGCTTCGGGCTGCAATTTGCAGCGGGGGGTGCCCAGAAAGCTTGGGCATCCCTGCGCTGCGGAATACAGCCCCCAGCTGCTTAGCTGTACCTGGCTAGACATAGAAATTGCGCGGAGCCCCACGCATTTTTTTTAATTATTTCATGAATTTCATGAAATAATAAAAAAAAGGGCTCCCCTATATTCTTGTGTCTGGCCAGGTACAAATAGGCACCTGGGGGTTGGGGGCAGCCCGTCGCTGCCTGCTGGATCCAGCTGGTTCCAGAAATACGGCGAAGCCCACGTGAAATTTTTTTCTGACAAATCCATAAAACAATGTAAATAAAAGGGACTGCACCTTTATTAACCCCTGAACCATGGGCGAGGGGTTAATAAAGATGCAGTCCCTTTTTTAGGATTGTTTTATTGATTTTTCAGAAAAAAAATTACATGGGCTTCACCGTATTTCTGGAACCAGCTGGATCCAGCAGGCAGCGACGGGCTGCCCCCAACCCCCAGGTGCCTATTTGTACCTGGCCAGACACAAGAATATAGGGGAGCCCTTTTTTTTATTATTTCATGAATTTCATGAAATAATTAAAAAAAAATGCGTGGGGCTCCGCGCAATTTCTATGTCTAGCCAGGTACAGCTAAGCAGCTGGGGGCTGGAATCCGCAGCGCAGGGATGCCCAAGCTTTCTGGGCACCCCCCGCTGCAAATTGCAGCCCGCAGCCGCCCCAGAAGATGGCGCGTTCATTGAAGCGCCATCCCCTGGCGCTGAACCCCGCTCTTCCAGTGGCCCTGGTGGCGGTGGCACGCTGGGTAATAAAGAGGTTAGGGCCAGCTTTGTATTATTAGCTGGCCCTAAGCCCGAAATTTATGGCGGTCACGCCAATATTAGACATGACCGCCATGAATTTCTATTAAATTGTTTTAAAAAAAACACAACACAGAGAAAATTTTTTATTAGAAATAAAAAAAAAGCCATTAGGGACTCCATCTTTAATTTAAAAAATCCTCTTCCGTCCGACGCAGTCCAAAACGCGATGTCCTCTCTGCTTCATCCCTGTGCATAGATATAGATGTCTATGCACAGGGAATGAGCAGACTGAGAACAATCTCAGCTCTGCTACATCAGGCAGCAGGCAGGCTCTAGGACCCTGGAGCTGCGGCAGCCTGCACACAGAGCAGACAGGACTCTTATCTGTGTGAGTTTGCCAGTGATTACTTGCAAAGTAAACAAGTCCAATGCAAATCAATGGCAAAACTAGGATTGCTTCAGGCTGAAGCTTCCGAGACACATCTGTGATTTGTAAATCGCACACTAGTCGCTATTACTCACTTCCCCATTCATTAACATTGGACTCGCTAGACTCGCAACGAGTAGCGAGTCCCGGGCTCGGACTCGCTAGAGTCAAGTGATTCCGAGTAATTTAGGATTCGCCCATCACTAATCACACACACTCACGGTTTTGAAGTTTTCCAAGGCTTTACTGGTGATGGTATTCAGTAGAGCACTGTCCAAGGAGTCTGTACCGGGCCGGGTTGCTCCCACCCTGTCCAGGTCCTCAGCTTCCCACTGCTGCGCTGTGTGTGTGGCCCTGCTGTTTTAGCTGAGCTGCTGGCCCGGTTTCTCCTCACATGTACCCCCTTTGCTAGGCAACTTGAGTCCTTCCGGCTGAAAAAGCATTCCAGATGCATTTCTGTAGACCTCATGGCTACCTGGAACAAGTCCTTGCAGATCAAGGTCCAGCCTTTGAATCAGAGATTTTCCAGAAGTTTTACAACATGTACGGCTGTAAGAAGATCTGCACGACAGCCTTTCATTCCCAAACCAATGGTTTCTGTGAAAAGATGAACCATATTGTGATGGACCTGTTGAAAACATTACCAGAGTCTGAGAGAAATCAATGGCCAGAGAAATTACCCGATTTGGTAGACTTGTACAACCATGTCCCGGTGAATTCTACAAACTGCACCCCAGCCTACCTTATGCGTGCAAGACCTGGTAAGCTGCCAATTGATTTAGATATGGGTATTCTAAAACCAGACACAGAGGTTGAAGAATCCAATTGGGATACCCTACGTCAACAGCAGTATCGCCAAGTACAGGAGTGCATAGAGAAAAATCTTCAGCAAGCTAGAGCAAGACAAGAGAGAACCTTTAACCAACGTGCTCAAGCAACTCCATTACAACCCGGTGAGCAAGTTCTCAAGAGAAAGAGACGCACCAACAAATTGGATAATCAGTGGGAAACCACCCCATATACAGTCTGACCATCAAATTTAGACAATGCTAAAATGTGTCTAATTAGCAAAGACGAAGGAAGAACATCAGCAGTTGTGTCAAGAGACCATCTCAAACTGTGTCCTGAAACCCTGAAGACACCAGAAGTAACAGTACCTATACAGGTCCAACATGTCAAGAAAGAAGAAGTATTCCATACTGTCTTAGGAGATTTCCCCAAAACATGGCCAAATTGATACAGAGCCGTTGTAGTCCCAATGATTGCTTTCCCTCCAATGGTTGAACCAACACCGGAACCCATACAACCAGAAGTCCCAAGACCTGACTAACTGGAAGTCGAGCCTGAAGAAGAAGAACCAATTCCTGGTCTCAGTGAGCTTGCCAGTCCTACAGTCAGATCTCCATTCGCAGTAGTACCAGACAACCCAAGTAGGTACCCATCCACCCACACCATCAGGCTAAGTACACCCAGTACACCAGTATTACGCAGATCAGAGCGTAGTACCAAGGGTCAGTTACCGGCTAGGTACAAAGATTGAAATGTAAACTTAAATGTGCAATGTAAATATGTCTGTGTAAATACAAATTTAACCCATTACTGTGTAAAATGTACAAAAGGGGTGTAGTAGCATGGTGTTAGGTGGTAGCCACGGAGAGTAAGAATTTGGCCTCTTATGCGGTGACCCGAGGGCCTAGAGGCCTACTGCGCTTACAAACCAGAGACACCCGTAAGTGTTTATATTGTTTGCAACGTTAAAAAAGGCCAGTACCTACAGAGACCATCCTGTATGAACTTCTGACATATTCTTGAACTTTTCTTATTTATTTAAGGACCATACTACCATGAACTGGTTGTGGTAAAGACTCTTTTGTAAATATTTATCAGCCCGGAGGCAATAGACTAAACCCCGGAAAGACTGTTTTTTGAACATTTTGGACTCTTTTGAATTTTAGTGATTTTTGTATTTTTACTTTTTAAGACTCTGTAAATATTAATTGTATTAACTGTTTGCTTGTTTTTCTACAGTCCTGGGGTACTGTCTTTAACTAAGGGGGAATCTGGCACCCCAGGGGTTAATGTGCCACAGTAACATCACAAGGGTTAACTCCCCACACAACACTGGACACTGCACTAGCACCTCTTGGCCAGAAGGGGGAGCTCAAGCAGCTCCCAGATATATTCTGGTCTGAGGAGGAAGTAGTTAGTTGATAGTTGACAGCTGACAGTTCAGTTTAGTGCAGTCAGGTATTTGACGGGTACCACCACCAAAAAGCATGAGTAATGGTCCACGATGGTTAAGGCATAGACATAGCCTGACCGGCTTGATGACAACATGACGTGGTCTAACATAACTAACTCAAGTGGTTGCTTGGTTACTATAGACTGGAGTGGGGCACTCTGTTGATCTTTTCTTCTGAGGTTGCACGGGCCACATTTTCTACACCAATCTTCAATTCATTTTCTCATGCCAACTCAGTAGAATCCCTCTCTTAAGAGCACTTACAACTTCTTCCATCCAAAATGACCTGCACCATCGTGGTAGGCTTCTAAGACCATTTTGACGTCTCTCTTGGGTACGATTATCTGCCAGACTAGTTCATGTGTTTTAGGGTTGGTGTGCCTTCTGCAGAGCTTCCCTTGATACAGGAACAACTTGCTTCTTTCTTTCCAGAGTTGGGTCTCAGCTGGAGCGCTCTGGTTAGGGTACGCACCTTGTTGTGTAAGCAGTTCTTTCACTAGCTTCACAGCTCGATCACTATCTTGAGTGTCAGCCCATACATGGTGTGCTAACGGGTTAAGATTTGCCTCCTGTTGTCTTTGGCAGATGCCAGGTTGATACTTTTCTACCTTAAAATGGTGAAAAGCCGGTATTTCAATTTCTTCCAGCTTGTCCGGTTCCTCTTCCTGCTCCAATGCACCTAATTTTGCTGAGTCCAGATGCGTCAACGGGTTGTTATCTGTATAGATGGTGAATTCTGCAGCTGCCAGGTAGTGCTTGAAATGTTCGGTTATAGCCCAAACTACTGCCAGTAGTTCTAACTTGAAGGAGCTCTAATTCTCGGGGTTTCTTTCCGTAGGCCGGAGTTTCCTGCTTGCAAAGGCAATAACTCTCACTTTGCCTCCTTGCTTCTGTGACAGTACTGCTCCCAGTCCTATGTTGCTGGCATCCGTGTACAGAGTGAAGGGTTAATGGTAATCCAGGTATGCCAGGATCTCTTCTCCTGTCAGCGCACACTTCAGCTTGTTGAAGGAGTCTTCCCTCTCTTCACTTCACTGGAAAGGAGGATTACGGGTTGAAGACCTTTTTGACTGTCCTACCAGGATGTCTTGCAAGGAAGCCGCTAACTTCGTGATAAATCTTCTATAATAGCCTACCAGGCCCAGGAATTGCCTCACTTCTTTCACATTAGTAGGTCTTGGCCAATCCCTTATCACGGTGACTTTATCAGGATCCGGTGCTACTCCCTCTGAACTCACGACATGTCCTAGGTGCTGCACCTTTGGCTTGAGAAGGTGGCACTTGGATGGTTTGATCTTCATGCCATATCCGGACAAGGCTTCAAACACTTCTGCCAGGTCTTGTAGATGATGCTCATTTATCCTGGAGTAGACTATGATGTCATCTAGGTACAGGAGGACAGTTTCAAAGTTCTTATGTCCTAGGCAGCTCTCCATCAGGTGTTGGAAGGTACCGGGTGCATTGCAGAGTCCAAACGGCATACAATTGAACTCACTGAGGCCACTTGGCGTAGTAAATGCTGTCTTCTCCTTGTCAGCCTCGGCCACAGGAACTTGCCAATACCCACTAGTCAGATCTAGGGTGGAAAAGTAGTTAGCAGATTTTAATGCAGCTAATGACTCCTCAATCCTAGGTAACGAGTATGCATCCTTGTGTGTAATGCGGTTGATCTGCCGGTAGTCTACGCACCTTCTCATGGCCCCATCCTTCTTTTTAACCAATGCTAAAGGTGCTACCCAGGGGCTACAACTGTCTCTTATTACCCCCGCAGATTTAATTTCTTTGAGCATATCTTTGGTGGTTTGGTAGTGAGGGGGTGGTAATGGTCTATACCTCTTTTTTATAGGCTGATGGTTACCTGTAGGCACAGTGTGCTCTACCCCTTTAATTTGCCCAAAGTCTAACGGGTGTTTGCTGAATATCTGTTCATATTCTTTTACTATCCGGTATACTCCATGCTTTTGATGGGACGGTGTAGAACTGGTACCCACATGTAGCTTTTGGCACCAATCCTCCAGTTTTTCCCTTGAGCCATTGTCATCCGTCTGACTTGACGGGTTGAAGGGCTCAACGGCTGTGATGGCATTGTTATCAACCGTAAACAATTTAGCCATGGTAGCATACTTTGGCAATGTGACCTCATCCTCCCCACAATTTATAAGGCGTAATGGCACTCTTCCCCGGTGTGCCTCGACTACCCCTCTGGCTGTCAGTATAGTAGGCCTACTATCTGAGTACATGGGTTCTACCAGGGCTTGATAGGCTTGCCCTTTAATGCCTATTACCTGTTATGAGAAATATTTCAATCTTAGGGTACATGCCCACAATCATAATTAGTAATGTTGCGGACACAGCATATTTTTGCTGTGTGCAAAACCCTTCGTAGTAAAGTATAATAATAGTGGATGGGACTAACAGAAATTTCATGCCCATTGTGCTTCTTTTTGATGCTGCAAAACCTGACCTGCAGTGTGGGTGTCCTATCCATAGCATGTCAATTTCTCGTGTGGAGACGCTTCTGTTTCCTGCGCGGGAGAAAGCGAAAATGCACTGTGTCCAAAACACCACATAAACCTGATCATGGGCACATACTCTAAAGGTACCTTTACACACCTCAACCGCCCAGCCATTCCCTCCCCAGCAGGCCCACAAGACATGGCTGCAGCCAGCCCTGGAGCCCTGGGAGCAACACACCACCCCAGCATCTCAAGCTCCCTGCCGAGCCCTGGTGCGTTGGTGGCAACACAACCTCACCCTGAGCCTGCTGCTGCAGTGTATGGTGGTAAGTGTCTGCTAAGGCCTACCAGCTTGCTAACGTAGTTATTGTTGTGTGCTCGACACACACATATGTAAGTAATGATTTTTGTTGTATTTTTTTGTTGAAGGACAACGAGTCCGTGCTGCAGGCTGGGCTGTCAGCCCATCCCCATCTCCGACAGATATGACCCGAGATGGTGATGTGCTGCGTACGTATAATCATTAACAATCCACTAGTGATGGGCGAATCCTAAATTACTCGGAATCGCTTGACTCTAGCGAGTCCGAGCCCAGGACTCGCTACTCGTTGCGAGTCTAGCGAGTCCAATGTTAATGAATGGGGAAGCGAGTAATAGCGAGTAGTGTGAGATTTACAACTCGCAGATGTGTCTCGGAAGCTTCAGCCTGAAGCAATCCTAGTTTTGTCATTTATTTGCATTGCTCGTTTACTTTGTAAGTAATCGCTGACTCGCACAGATAAGAGTCCTGTCTCCTCTGTGCTGGCTGCCAGCTCCAGGGTCCTAGAGCCTGCCTGCTGCCTGATGTAGCAGTGCTGAGATTGTTCTCAGTCTGCTCAATCCCTGTGTACAGACATGAATGTCTGTGCACAGAGATGATGTAGCAGAGCTGAGATTGTTCTCAGTCTGCTCATTCCCTGTGCATAGAGATCTATATCTATACACAGGGGATGTAGCAGAGAGGACATCGCGTTTTGGACTGCGTCGGACGGAAGAGGATTTTTTTAATTAAAGATGGAGTCCCTAATGGCTTTTTTTTTTATTTCTAATAAAAAATTTTCTTTATTACTCAGCTTGCTACCGCCACCAGGGCCGCTGGAAGAGCGGGGTTCAGCGCCAGAGGATGGCGCTTCAATGAATGCGCCATCTTCTGGGGCGGCTGCGGGCTGCAATTTGCAGCGGGGGGTGCCCAGAAAGCTTGGGCATCCCTGCGCTGCGGATTCCAGCCCCCAGCTGCTTAGCTGTACCTGGCTAGACATAGAAATTGCGCGGAGCCCCACGCATTTTTTTTAAATTATTTCATGAAATTCTGAGATTCTGACTCTGACTCCGAGACTCTGACTCTGAGACTCTGACTCTGAAATTCATTAAATAATTTTTAAAAAATGCGTGGGGCTCCGCGCAATTTCTATGTCTAGCCAGGTACAGCTAAGCAGCTGAGGGCTGGAATCCGCAGCGCAGGGATGCCCAAGCTTTCTGGGCACCCCCCGCTGCAAATTGCAGCCCGCAGCCGCCCCAGAAGATGGCGCGTTCATTGAAGCGCCATCCTCTGGCGCTGAACCCCGCTCTTCCAGCGGCCCTGGTGGCGGTAGCACGCTGGGTAATAAAGGGGTTAATACCAGTTTTGTTATACAAGCTGGTATTAAGCCCGAGATTCTTAATGTCAGGCCACGTTTGACCCAGCCACTAAGAATCTCCAATAAAGGGTTAAAAAAACACAGAGAAAATTTTTTATTTGAAATAAAAAAAAAAGCCATTAGGGACTCCATCTTTAATTAAAAAAATCCTCTTCCGTCCGACGTAGTCCAAAACGCGATGTCCTCTCTGCTACATGCACAGGGAATGAGCAGACTGAGAATAATCTCAACACTGCTACATCTCTGTGAGCAGACGGGCTCTAGGACCCTGGAGCTGCACAGAGAAGACAGCTGGACTCGGCTCGCAAAGAAACAGCAGTTACTTTGCGAGTCTCCCTGCTATCACTGGCACAGTAGCCAGTGATGACTCGCACGAGTCTAATGCAAACAATGGCAATCCTAGTTTTGTCAGCGTTTCTGACAAAACTAGGATTGATATTGATTTGCATTGGACTCGTGCGAGTCATCACTGGGAAACTCGCCGAGTACCGAGTCCTGCGAGTCCCTTACTACTCGCCGAGTAACGAGTCCTAGCGAGTAGATTCGCCCATCCCTACAATCCACTCAAACACCCACCCTCCCATACACAGGTAACTCACTAATGTCCTTCTTTCCCATACTGGTGTACCATCCATTTAGGAGCTGCTGCTGGCTCACCAGGTGGCACAGCAGCACATGGAGAGGGCACACCAAAAAGGGCAGCAACACCTTGCCCACTTGGGTGCCATGATCCACGCCCTCCAGACAGCCCAGTCCGGCAGGGCCCCGAATCCATCACCCCCCACCCAATAATGGGACCAGACTTCCCGACAAATTGTTGTCCATGTTGGACCCTTGTTTTGTTCCCTGTTGCCATGTTGGCACCTTAGTTTTTTAGGCCACGTTGGCCTCTTTTCTTATAGTGTCCCACATTGGGAAAGTGGGTAGTGTGTATTGGCTACTCCTAACCTGACCAAGGCTTTTGGATTGTGTTGGCAATGTACTGTAAATATGTTTTTGTGTATTAAAATTCAGGTTAGCTACATCCTGTGTCATCCCTTTTTGCAACACACAGGGTAACGTTTGTGAGGTTACATTTCACCAACCACACTGGGCCACGGTTTATCTTGAGCTATATGGTTTGACATTGTAAACATGTCACCATAGTGGACCATTACAACCGCCATACCCCCACCAATATGACATCAATGTCTACTATATGACACCCACAGTACCCAACACACACACAAACTGGTGTACGTGACACAGATATGGACACAGTGGTGGTTAATTTAAGCATTTTTTTCTTTTTTTTTAAGTATTAGAAACAAATTAAAAGAGGCACACCTGGCCATCAACAAAAAAAAGTCTGCTATTGCCAAGCTTGTGCATTGGCTAGTAGTTCTCTTGTTCTTCCTCCTCCTCTGCTGGATCAGGCAATGGGGCCTCCCTTTCCTCATACACCCAGTGGCCTTGTGATCTTCCTGCTCTGCTGGGCTGTCTCCAGGGGAGAGGTGGAGTATCACGATTCTGCCGCCTCCTCACCATGCATCTTGCGGGCGCAGTGGGCCCAGGAGTTGTCTTCCGGGGGAGCGTCCACGACGCCCCCCATCGCAGGGACCCATCCATGCCCACCTCCAGGACACAAAACATGGCCCGCTCCGCGATGTTACACTGCTCTGGTCCCATGCGGCCCAGCATCTCGCTGGCGATGTACCCAAACCTAGAGCCGGGGTCCTCTCGCGATCCAGGAGGACCCGTTTCGCCCAGGTACCCAGCTCTGTGTTGGGTTGGGCAGGTGGTCTTCTATGTCGGATTCCAGAGCTGGGACCTGGGCCCGGCTCCCCACCACTGGGCTCAGGCACTGGCTCTCCCGCAGATGTTGTGGGGAGAGCCTCACCAGCTGCTGGCTCCTCATCACTGGAGCCAGGCGCATGAGGGGCCTGAAAAACAAACAAAAAAAAAAAAAACATCAGCCACATGTTGCAATGTAATTGAAGCTAATACCCCAACCAAACACCCAAGACAACATAGAGCCAAGCTCATCAAGGCTAACACCAAAAGCCACAGGAGCAGAGTTTAGAGAAGAAAAAGCCTAACAAGTAGACAAGTGCAGTATACTCACCTGATGGTCCACATTGATATGTAAAGTGCCCACAAATAACACAACACAATCTGTGATAACAGAGACCAAAAATCAGATAGAAAAGAACAGTGAACAGGAGTGGTGTGGGAACAGCACAATGGTGACTACCACATGTGCTGCAAACCCCACATTAGAGCAAACACACATGCCAGGTAGATCGATCACACACACACAATTATCCACCTCCTGCGATGGGGCAGGGTCTAGGGCTGCAGCCACAGCTGGTTGCGGCCGGCGCCTGCTGCACCGTGCTCCACAAGGCCCCTCCTGGCCCAGGGTGAAGGTGAGGAGGTCATAGTACCAGAGAGTTGGCCTACGGACCTCCTCAGCTCCAGCCCCGGACCGGGCCTCCAGCCACTTTTTGTGGGTCTTGTTGAACACAGTGCGCAGACTTTTGATCTTATCCGCAGCCAGCGCCGCTGTCCAGATCTTATGTGGTTGGAGCTGGTTTGACAGCTCCACCAGTGGCATGTAGGCCGCAGCCCTTGCTGCCTGGTCGTGATAAGCAGACAGCGACACCACAGGCATTCTTGTTCCTGGTATATGGTGAGAAGCTGTGTCACAAAATCGTGATACTCAGCCATCTGTGAAAAAAATTTAAAAAAACGGTCATGCAAACAAACACATGGCCATCACAGGTGACACCCTTCTCTGTGTGTCCATCCCATGTCCTGCAAGACTAATAGTATGTGTTCTGGTAGTCAGCTTGGCTAGCCAAAAACATTAGTTGCTTTAACATGTGTCCATACATGGGGCATGTTGGACGGGCCATGTCATATATGTATTGGGGCCCACTTCAGTGAAATGGGTCAAGGTCTCTCATTACAAATGCCACACATGGCCTTACTAAGGACATTTAAACACACACTCCTCAGATACACACATATTTAGGGCTAAACATAGTGCTGGAGAACACATATTGTCCTGGCAAGGATCTCAAAGAACATTATGTGTGCTACAGGACATGGAGTGTATTTAAGATGCGTACGCGTCGATAAATACACTTCTACAGGACGCTACATGAAGCTGGATATAAGGTGCACAAACATCACCCAACATATGGGGCTACAACACACAGAAAAGAACGCCCAGGAGTACCCAATAGCATGTGCCCCCACTTACCGTCTGTCCAACAGAGATCTTGTGATGAGACACGACTAGCTCAATGCATATTCCAGTCCAGGCAAGGGTTGCGCCCCAGCACGTGCTTATGTAAACACAACCTGACAATCACAAAAGCGCAATGGTGCATAATCATTGGTCACACCTGTGTATGCCCAGGCGGCTACGTCGATTACAAGACGCCGCTGCGTTCTGATTGGTTGGTTACCATATAAAAAGCGCTCAAGGCCGAAGTCGGACAAGCTTGCTGCCCAGAGTCATTAAGTAAGTACTGATGTGTAAACATGATCTGTGATCTGGCTGTGTAGCATTTACAGCACCTTATCATTAGGGGTCGCTATTGTGTAGTGTAGGTCACGCCAAGTGGTGGGGTATGTAGTTAATCATGATGTTTGTTGCCATATTTACTATTGTGTCCTGGCAAATGGATGCATGAGTGTGTTGACTACCTAAACCCTATCTTCATTGAAAAGCCATTTTGCCTTTGCCATACAGGATCATGTTTGAAGGATGCGAGTATCTTTAGTTGCGGGGCTCATCTGAATTGAGGACACATAATACTGTTGTTTACCACAGACAATGGGACGTTTAAGGCCAAAATCAGATGTGGAGTGTGGCTTCTGCGAATGTCTGCCTCAGAAGATCCTGCATTCACAACACATCAGGGATGTCTCTTGGACATGATGAGTATTCAATAGTCTGGTGTGTGGCATGATATTTTGACCATAACACACAAAGGATGGGGTACCTGTGTAATGTAATTGTAAAGATGTTTTAAAAAACATTATTAAATTAATGTGACCTATGTGTTTGGCCATGCCTTGTGGTCACACGTCAACATTATGGCCACGTATATGGGCTTAGGCTCATGATGTGTTGCATTTGTCAAGGGAGATATATTGTACAGGACGGCCAGGGGTGTACAGTGACCAGGTTTGGTTGTCCCACACTGCAATGTTGTGTTTGGGCCTTGATTGGTGGTCTTTATGTATATGTATGTGTGTGGGCTGGTGTTCACACTTGGGTATGCTGTGGTAAAGTGGCCAGGAGATGTAGAGGGAAGGAGGTGGTGTGTGTAGATGATGTGTGATGAAGCGTTCTTGTAGTGATGTGGTTTTTTTTCTCACTTTTGCAGGGGTCGGAACGTGAGATGATGTTCAACCTTGATGGAGATGCTATCGTGGCTCTTGCCTTGGTGGAAGAGCAATTGTGGCTGGAGGATAGATATGAGACATTGCAGGCTCGCAGACCACGGCGTGTGTGGACTCAGGATTGGCTTCGCCACCGGGACACCCGGAGCCACATGCAGCTGGTGCGTGAGCTGCAGGATCGTAGTCCGCATGATTTCAGGAACTACCTCCGTATGTCCGAGGACTATTTCACATTCCTGTTGGAACACATAAGGCCATTGATAGCCAGTCAGGACACTGTGATGCATCGAGCTGTACCACCTGAGGAGCGTTTGGCAGTAACATTGCGGTTCATGGCTGCAGGTCGGTCAAGGAACGACCTGCAATACACTTCACGTGTATCACTGCCCCTGCTAAGCCGTCTGATCCCTGAGACGTGTGAGGCCATCTGGAGTAGTCTGCTGCCATCCTATATGCAGTTTCCCACAACATCCGCTGAATGAATGGATGTTGCCAGAGGGTTTGAGGACCGCTGGCAATTTCCAAACTGCGGCGGTGCATTGGATGGTAAGCATGTGAGGATCAACAAACCCCCAAACTCTGGGTCTTTGTATTACAATCGTAAAGGATATTGTAGTGTGGTCCTCATGGCCCAGGTGGATGCGAACTATGAGTTCCTCTACGTGGACGTTGGAATGAACGGGCGTATCTCAGATGGGGGTGTGTTCGCACACTGCTCCTTGGCCCAAGACCTAAAGACAGGTGGGCTGAACTTGCTCTCAAATGAAGAGACAACCCATCATCTCAACTTTGTGTTTGTGGGGGATGAAGCCTTCCCACTACAGGCACACCTACTATGGCCATATCCCAAGAGGACCCTTACTTCTGAGCAGCGCATTTTCAATTACTGGCTATCCCAGGCCGCCGTGTGGCTGAAAATGCGTTCGGGATCATGGCCAATACATTCCTGGTTTTTCATACACGTCTGCATATGAAACTGGTATCTATTGATATGGTAGTACTGGCCTGCTGTGTGCTGCATAACTTCCTGCGTCGTAGGCATCGGTCATCATACACACCGGCAAGTTATGAGGATTCAGTGGACCCCAAAATAGGGGAGATCCGTCCCAGGGATTGGCGTGCTACCGACCATGGTGCGGCGCCACTCCAGCCACTGAGCCAGGGTCGGACTCAGCAGGATGCCAGGAACAGTAGAGATGCATACTGCTCCTACATTAATGGCCCTGGGGCAGTGGTCTGGCAGCACCAGCAGGTGTAGGGTGGCTGCACCATGAGTATTTGGGTTGATTTTTGTGTGCACATTCTTTAGTTAGTCAGTTAGTTAGTTAGTAAGTTTTGTTGTTTTACTGTGACATGTTTTTTTGCTTGACATTAATTCTCATCATGTTGCATTTGTTTGTGTGATGTGAACACTTCTGGTTTATGTTATTTTTTGTGTGTTGTTGTATTGTTTTTTATTTTGGCCAAAAATATAAAGCGAAAAAATTTGGATCCATACAACAACCCGTGTGTGTCATTACTTTGGGATACAGGGCAGTGGCACATAGCTTTATGCTACAGAGGTATGTGATTCGTAAAATGGTATTGATGGTTCCATGACACATTGTGTGTTAATATGCAGTACACAGGTTCAGCCGTTTGGGCCACAGTGTATGGCGCAACTGTGTGTACATATCCATTGTGATGTGTTGTGCCCACAGAGGCACGTGTCCACACACATTGAGCAAGCAGTAGTGTTTGTGGGGTATGTAGGTACAGTCCATTCCACACACAAACATATGTCCACAAACATAGTTCAGTTGTGCCATGGCAGCTGTGCCATGGCATGGACCAATGTAGGCACATATGTGCATAGTATTGTGTGTATGTTCCCACCATCGGCTACAGATGCACACATAGCAAACCATTGTGTAGTGTAAGCCTCTGTCCTGCTCAAAACCGCTCCTGTGTGACGTTTGAGCGGCTCAAAAGTGTCTTGCAGCAGCCACTTGTCACGACACGAGCATGTATTCCTTACAAACTCCAAGACAATGGCGTCACATATTCGCCAGCCTTCCAGCGTAGGCTGGCCAATCAGGCTGCTCTTGCGTTGTCTAATGAGTGTGTTTGGTGCGCGGTGTAAAACAATTTGGCTTGCCTATGTTTTCGCCGTGCTGAACAGGTACGCCCACATTTCTTTAGAGATTGCGGCTTGTGAAGAGGCGACGGGATTCTACCGGATGTTTCCCGCTGATGGTGTGGCAACTTCCGGGGTGACATGTCACCTTTGGTTGAGGGCGAAATTGTGGCATGTAAAAGCGCCTTCGACGATCTGAGGCAACCATGAAAAATGTGCACACGCATGTTAGATTGCCTCATATCACCGCCAAAGGTTGCGGTGTGTAAAGGTACCCTAAGGGTACCTTTACACGCCGCTACTGGCGGGTGGATACAACCAGCTACATGCTACAAATGTAGCTTGTATCGGCAATATACCCCGTAGTAGCGGCGTATGAAGACGGTAGGAGGCACCTGGCAACAGATGCATCTGTTTCCGAGCACTGCCCTGAAACAGGTGGCTACACAGCCGATTGTAGCGAGCTGTATCGGCGTGTAAAGAAGGAACAGAAGGGTTGTTTCTACACCATGCTATGTACCTGGTATGTAGCTGGGCTGCATAGGGCGGTATATTTAAGGAGCTGACCAGTCACACTACACAATTGCTCGGGTGTCATGTATTAAACAGCCTCCTGCGCTGTCTGGCCAATCATGATGTTATTGCTTAGTCCTATCAGCGTACGGACGTCTTGTAATCCACAATTGTGGCACGCCTATGTGCTGTGCCTGCTGCACCAGGTCCGCCCATATTAGCTTGTTGTAGCGGTGTGTAAATGAGGTAAGGTAAGCTACAGATGGCTGCTTGTGGCACCCGGCGGTGTATCCAGAGATAGATGTAACGTAGCGTAGCGCACCTTGTTGTGGCGTGTAAAGGTGGTGCGTTTACCGTTTGCAACCATTTGTGCGTGCTTGTGCACGTGAAGTAGCTGGTTGTATCCACCCGCCAGTAGTGGCGTGTAAAGGTACCCTAAAGGTACCTTTACACGCCGCCACAACAGGATGCATACAACCCGCTACAGGCTACAAATGTAGCTTGTAGCGTCAATATAGCCCGTAGTAGCGGCGTGTGAAGACGGGACGAGACAGCCGGCAACAGTTACATCTGTATCCGTGCACTGCCCATAAACAGATGGCTACATCGCCGATTGTAGCGAGCTGTATCAGCGTGTAAAGAACCCACAGAAGGGAACTGTGGACACCCGGCGATGTAGCTGCAATGTAGCTAAGGCGTCACCCAGGCTCCGTGTTACCGCGCCCCATCTGCGATCATTGGAGGAAGCTCCTGCGTTGCGATTGGTTGTCGCTGCACAGGGCGGCATATTTAAGGAGCTGACCAGTCACACTACACAATTGCTCGGGCGTCATGTATTAATCAGCCTCCTGCGATGCCTGCCCAATCATGGTATTATTGCTTTGTCCTATCAGCGTACGGACGTCTCGTAATCCACAATTGTAGCACGCCTATGTGCTGTCCCTGCTGCACCAGGTACGCCCATAGTAGCTGTTTGTAGCGGTGTGTAAATGAGCTACAGAAGGCTACTTGAGACACCCGGCGATGTAGCTAGCTGTAGATGTAGCGTCGCGTAGCGCATCTTGTGGCGGCGTGTAAAGAGGGTGCGTTTCCCGTTTGTAACCGTTTGGCCGTGCTCGTGCACGTGAAGTAGCAGTTGGTATCCATCCTGTTGTGGCGGCGTGTAAAGGTACCTTTAGGGTTTTTTGAGTGTAAGTCTGCAGTCTCTTGCGTAAGGCATCCGATTTAAGAACATTGGATGTGATATGCTAATGACATCTATCTCAGGTTCTGCTGCGAGCATGATCCAATTGTCATTATACCGTGATCTGATCCTGCAATAGGATCACAGCTGCAGAGGAGAAGGAGAGATTAATCTTTCCATCTCCTCAATTGTCGGACTCGCCATTGCAGTCTGAAGATTCACTCAAACCCATAGTCTTGTATGGATGCGAGTGATCCGAGACTCACAGAAAACCACAGCATTCTGAGATTTTTTTCCACAGGTAACATACTGCTGAGGAAAATCTCATAGATGGGTGCTGCCTGATTGTCAAACAGTATCATAAGTGCAATGCGGTTTTTCCTTGCATTGCACACATGTGAGCCACTTGCCAGTATGACTCCGGTCTAATCAAGACTGCTTCTTTTCACTGACAGCAAGCAGAGAGCTTGTAAATATTATTCATTATACTCAATCATCTACAAAATTGCCTTGAGACTGAATGTTTCCAGGTATCCCCGAGATTCGTCACCTGACTGGCCAGGTAACCGGTATCTGATTGGCTAACTGAAAGACAAAAAAACCAAAGTGGCTGCTGCCGTGATCACCTAAGTGATGTGTTAATATGTCGGCCATACGATGTTGCTGTCCTCCGGGTCTTCTTCCGCTGCCGCCTCCTCCTCTGTTGCCTCTGTCTTGGCTGCTGCGCCACCTCAGAGCCCATCCCCTATCGTCACATCACAAACTCTCAATATGCATATGGCTGCCATGTTTGGACACACGCACTGCTACTGCTTGTGAGTGCACATGCCCCCTTCATGTTTGTACACTCTGTCATGCACAGTAGTGGACCGAGTGTCTAAACACAGCAGCCAGAAGTACATTAACTAAGTTCGACTGTGTTCCTCCTAATTGAATTCCACAGTGGAACACATGCCACCAAAGGAGAGGGACTGCACACAGAATAGAGACAGCATGCATGGGGAGAATAGAGCACAGAGGGGAAAAACATCTCAAAGAAGAGAGCACATGAGTGGAGAAGACAGCACACGGGGGAGGGTGCAAAGGAGGGGGGAGAGATATAACACCAAGGGGAGAGTGTGTGGGGAGAGAGACAGTGCACAGGGGGGTGAAGCCAACACACAAGGATCAGTGCTTATAGGGGAGAAACATCACACAGGGGGGAGAAGCCAAAAAATTAGGGGAGAGACAGTGCACAAGGGAAAAAGCCAGTACACCATGGGGAAAGTGCATGGGGGAGAGAGAGTGCACAGGGTGGGGGGGAGGGGAGAAGCCAGCCCACCAGGAGGAGAGCACATGAGAGAGGAGACAGCGTACAGTGGTGAGAAACCAGCACCGCAGAGGGAGAGTGCATGAAGGAGAGACAGCACATAGGGGAGAGAAGACAACACACCAGTGGGGAGTGCATGGGGAGAGACAGTGCACAGGGGGGAGAAGCCAGCACACCACTGGAGAGCACACAGGGGAGAGACAGCAGACAATGGGGAGACAGCTCAAAGGAGAGAGCACATGAGGGGAGATAATAGCACATGGTGGAGAGAGATAGCACACAGGGATGAAAATGCCCAGGCGGAAGCTTACTCAAAGTAGAGAGCACACAAGACAGCACAGGGGGAGAGACAGCCCAGCTCGCCAATGAGGTGGCATTTGTAAGGAACATTTGGATGCCAAGACAATTATATAAGTAGATTCATCACGCAGGCTGTATATATATATATATATATATATATATATATATATATATATATATATACACAGTCATATGAAAAAGTTTTGGCCCCCCCCTTAATCTTACTCTTTTTTTGTGCTTAGAATAGTTTTTTTGCAACAGCTATTTCAGTGTTATTTGTAATAACTGATGGACACAGTAATATTTCATGATTGAAATGAGGTTTATTGTACTAACCGAAAATGTGAAACATGCATTATTTCAAAAATTGACAGGTGCAAAAGTAGAGGCACCTCCACATAAAAGTGACATTAATATTTAGTAGATCCACCTTTTGCAAAAATAACAGCCTTTAGTCGCTTCCTGTAGCTGTTAATGATTTCCTGGATCCTGGATGAAGGTATTTTTGACCATTCCTCTTTACAAAACAATTCCAGTTCAGTTAAGTTTGATGGTCGCCGAGCATTGACAGCCCGCTTCAAAACATCCCACAGATGTTTAATGATATTCAGGTCTGGGGACTGGGATGGCCATTCCAGTACATTGTAATTGTTCCTCTGCATGAATGCCTGAGTAGATTTGGAGCGGTGTTTTGGATCATTGTCTTGCTGAAAGATCCATCCCCGGCGTAACTTCAACTTTGACACTGATTCTTGAACATTATTCTCAAGAATCTGCTGATACTGAGTGGAATCCATGCGACCCTCAACTTTAAAAAGATTCCCTGTGCCGTCATTGGCCACACAGCCCCAAAGCATGATGGACCCTCCCCCAAATTTGACACTGGGTAGCAAGTGTTTTTCTTGGAATGCTGTGTTTTTTTGGCGCCATGCATAACGCCTTGTTGTATGGCCAAACAACTCAATCTTTGTTTCATCAGTCCACAGGATTTTCTTCCAAAATGAAACTGGGTTGTCCAAATGTGCTTTTGCATACCTCAGGCGACTCTGTTTGTGGCGTGCATGCAGAAACAGCTTCTTTCGCATCACTCTCCCATACAGCTTCTCCTTGTGCAGTGTGTGCTGTATTGTTGACCGATGCACAGTGACACCATATGCAGCAAGATGATGCTGCAGGTCTTTGGAGGTGGTCTGTGTATTGTTCTCAACTGTTCTCACCATTCTTCTTCTCTGCCTTTTTGATATTTTTGTTGGCCTGCCACTTATGGCCTTTACAAGAACTGTCCCTGTGGTCTTCCATTTCCTTACTATGTTCCTCACAGTGGAAACTGACAGGTTAAATCTCTGAGACAACTTTTTATATCCTTCCCCTGAATAACTATGTTGAACAATCTTTTTTTTCAGATCATTTGAGAGCTGTTTTGAGGAGCCCATGATGCCACTCCTCAGAGAAGATGCATATAGGAGAACAACTTGCAAGTGGACACCTGAAATAGTTTTTCTCATGATTGGATACACTGGGCTATGAAGTACAAAGCTCAATGAGGTTACCAAACCAATTTAGTGCTTCAGTAAGTCAGTAAAAAGTAGTTTCAAGCACCTGTCAAATTTTGAAATAATGCATATTTCACATTTTTGGTTAGTTCAATAAACCTCATTTCAAACCTGAAATATTACTGTGTCCATCAGTTATTACTTATATCACACTGAAATAGCTGTTGCAAAAACACAATTTTAAACAAAAAAAAAAGAGTAAGATTAAGAGGGGTGCCCAAACTTTTTCATATGACGGTATATGTGTATATATATATATATATATATATATATATATATATATATATATATATCCAAGAAATAAAAAGCCAGACGGCACTCACCGAATTTCTGAGATCCTTTTATTTGACCAGTTATTCACAATACTAAATCAAGCGGGGAGAGGGAGTGGGGAGCATAGACAACAGCTGCATTTCGCGGAGCAGTGCCGCGTCAACGGGTCCACTGCTCTGAGAAACGGCAGCCGTCATCCGTGCTCCCCACTCCCTCTCCCACTTGATCATGTCTTGTGAATAACTGGACAAATAAAAGGATCTCAGAAATTCGGTGAGTGCCGCCTGACTTTCTTTCTCGGATATTAGGATTTCTTCCATAATGGCATGCAATACTGTGCTCCGAGAGGCACCCTGACCCAGGATTGCTTTCCTCAAAGCCAAGGAAGACACCTAAGCCTAAATCCGGTAGGTGCCCAGTATTTTCTTCTCTATTGCATATATACATATATACGGCCTGAGGCTATAAAGGATGACACCACTGCATGAGCCAGCACCACAGAGCCGGCCACAATCATAATGTCACCAGCCACCCTCCCAATGTGATAGCATTGAGCACCCATCTAGTTCAGTTATAAAGTTGTATGTACAACGATTTTGTCATGCCATTAACAATGATATTGATATGCTGTATATTCTTTTGTATTTTTTTAACAGTAAAATGTTATAATTCCAGGAGAAAAAACCTGCATAATACGCCATCTAATAGAATGTGACACTTTTCTTATGTCAAACTCCAGTATGAATCCAACAAAAAATAATTTTTCATAAAATTGGGGGCATACCGTGGTACAGTAAAAGTACCTTAAAAATTTATAGGACAGATTCATTTAAATTGGTGTTGTGCATGCCAGTCTAGCTGTAGTACGATATACTGAACTCATCAAGAGGTGCACATTACCTAATGAATTTACACTGTCTTCTCAGTAGTGTCTCTTTGCACTTCATCAGAAATGCTATTTGAGTCTGAGACAAGAGTAGCATTACTGGCAAAAGAAACAACAGCAACTTTTTTGAATGTGACGGGCTGGCGTAGCCACATCCTGTCCTGCCCCAGCTCCTCCCCAGTTCTGCCAATTGTGATGAAGCTATTTCAGACAAGTATGAAAGTACCAGAATTTGCACAATGTTTGTAGCATAAAATCTTCCATGATTTGGGGCGTATGCATGTTGAATCACTGCTATAAAATCTGAGAGATTGTTGTGAGATTTTACAGGGATTCTTTCATGTAGAAACTGGTGTCGGATCTGTAGGCAGGATGTTAAAGGCTAAGAGAAGCTAATCAAGTTGATAAACTGGTACATATTTATGGGAAAAGTTCCAGTAAAACTAGCATTTTAATCATTATACTCCTTGCTTTGTGCTTACAAATGAGACCTGTTCATTGAATGGCATTGTTCACTGTATGACTGTGCATACAGAGATAGCTGTCAATCACTAAGTGACCGCCCACTGGACCCATGTATACACACACCAGGGATTTCAATCAATAAGATAATTTAAAAAAATATCACCAGTGCAGAAAAATGATTATTCTTCTACACCACACAAGGGATCATAAGTGTCCCAAAACACATCTTGTCCTTCCTCATTAACTGGTTAACAACAGTGTAACTGCACAAGATAGTGAAAAAGCCAGCATTGCCATCCGGAAATAGTAACAGGGAGAAAGGAAAGTGGTGTGCCATAGAAGTGATACAACCTTATAATTTTTCAAAAAGTCATAATTTTATTAAACATTATGTCACAAACAGACAGAACACTACAAAGGGTTAAAAATAATCAAAATGGCATTCATAGCCTTATAGGTTTTTTCCAGTAAAGATGTATCAGGGAAACCCGCTCAAGAAACCCAAGGTGATCAGAGCAGTCAGGAAATTAGTTCAAGGACAATGGTAAACAAATACAAAGATTAGGACCTGCAGCCCATTTCTCTTCGACAGGAGTCTTATATTAGGGACTCTTCAGACCTAATCGCTCGCCTTGAAGACCTGGTACTACCAGTTGGGACTTGGATGGTTACGCTGGATGTTGAATAGTTGTACACGAACATATGCCATGAACTGAGATAGGGGGTTGTCTCTCAATTCTTGACCAACAGAAGCACAGGTACCAGGGAACACGATAGTATCATTCTTGATCTTCTATCCATCATCCTGAACTGTAATTCTTTTGTACTAGATGGCGGCCCGATTCTAAAGAATCGGGTAGTCTAGAATCCATATATAGTTTATTTACTAATAGTTAGGGGTGTGCGGTGAAATGAATTGTGTGTATACATGTGGCTCAGTGGGTAGCAGAGTATACGGTGGCTCAGTGGTTAGCAGTGAGTGCGGTGGCTCAGTGGTTAGCAGTGAGTGCGGTGGCTCAGTGGTTAGCAGTGAGTGCGGTGGCTCAGTGGTTAGCAGTGAGTGCGGTGGCTCAGTGGTTAGCAGTGAGTGCTGTGGCTCAGTGGTTAGCAGTGAGTGCCGTGGCTCAGTGGTTAGCAGTGAGTGCGGTGAGATTGGTCAGCACAGTGGCGTGGGCAGAGTGGGCAGGGCAGCGCCGTGGGCAGAGTGGTCAGCACACACATACATACATACATACACACACACACACACACATACACACACACACTCCGCTATAGTTAGCACCGACCCTGCATCTTCCCCGCCGGCTGGATCCTGAGTTGACATGTCGCCGCCCGCGGACGACTGGATCCAATATGGCGTTCGGGAAGTTTGGGGAGACTTCCTGGACGCTATATTGGATCCAGTAGTTCGGGGGTGGCGACATGTCGACTGAGGATCTAGGCGGCTGATGCAGGGCCGGTGGTAAGTATAGCGAAGTGTGTGTGTGTGTGTATGTGTGCGGACAAAGTGAGGGAAGTGCGGACAAAGTGAGGGAAGTGACTACATACACACATATATACACATAGTGTACATTGCATATGGAGGGGTGAGGAGAGCGGAGGCTGGAGGGGTGAGGAGGGGTGAGGACAGGGGAGGCTGGAGGGGTGAGGAGAGGTGAGGACAGGGGAGGCTGGAGGGGTGAGGAGGGGTGAGGACAGGGGAGGCTGGAGGACAGAGGACAGGGGAGACTGGAGGGCAGAGGACAGGGGAGGCTGGAGGGCAGAGGACAGGGGAGGGCGGAGGGCAGAGGGGAGAGCGGAGGCTGGAGGGGAGAGCGGAGGCTGGAGGGAGAGCAGAGGCTGGAGGAGAGAGCAAAGGCTGGAGGGGAGAGCGGAGGCTGGAGGGGACAGCGGAGATTGGAGGGCGGAGTCTGGAGGGGAGCAGAGGCTGGAGGGGAGAGCGGAGGCTGGAGGGGAGAGGCTGGAGGGAGGGCAGTGGCTGGAGGGGAGAGCGGGAGGCGGGAGGGAGGGGAGAGCAGAGGCTGGAGGGAGAGGCTGGAGGGGAGAGCGGAGGCGGGGGGGAGAGGCTGGAGGGGAGAGGGGAGGCTGGAGGGGCAGAGACTGGAGGGAGAGTAGAGGCTGGAGGGTAGAGTGGAGGCTGGAGGGCAGAGGACAGGGGGGCTGGAGGGCAAGGACAGGGAGGCAGGAGGAGGAGGTGGAGGCTGGAGAGGCAGAGGACAGGGGAGGCTGGAGGCAGAGGACAGGGGAGGCTGGAGGAGATGACAGGGGAGGCTGGAGGCAGATGACAGGGGGAGAGGGGGCGGAGGGAGCAGGAGGTGGAGGGAGGACAGGGAGGCTGGAGGGAGAGGACGGGAGGTGGGGCAGAGGAGGGGGGAGAGCGGGGTGGAGGGCAGGGCGGGAGGCTGGAGGGAGGGACAGGAGGCTGGAGGAGAGGAGCAAGAGGCTGGGAGGCGGAGGCGGAGGGCAGAGAGGGGACAGCTGGGGGAGAGTGGAGGGGGGCGAGTGCTGGAGGGGAGAGCAGAGGCTGGAGGGGAGAGCGGAGGCTGGAGGGGAGAGGCTGGAGGGGGAGGGGAGGCGGGGAGGGCTGGAGGGGAGGAGCTGAGGCGGGAGGGGAGAGCAGAGGCTGGAGGGGAGGAGGCTGGAGGAGGGAGGAGCTGGAGGCGAGGAGGGGAGAGGCTGGAGGGCGAGAGGGGAGGCTGGAGGGCAGAGACTGGAGGGGAGAGTAGAAGGCTGGAGGGAGGAGTGGAGGCTGGAGGGCAGGAGGACAGGGGAGGCTGGAGGGCAGAGGACAGGGGAGGCTGGAGGGCAGAGGACAGGGGAGGCTGGAGGAGGCGGAGGGGCAGAGGGACAGGGGAGGCTGGATGGGCAGAGGACAGGGGAGGCTGGAGGGCAGAGGACGAGGGGAGCAGGGGAGGGGCTAGAGGGACAGGGAGGCTAGGAGGGCAGGAGCAAGGGGAGAGGCTGGAGGGCAGAGGAGCGAGAGGAGGGCTGGAGGGCAGGGGGTGGAGGGGAGGGCGGAGGGAGAGAGGAGAGGGGAGGCTGGAGGGCATGGAGGGGAAGGGAGGCTGGAGGGCAGAGGCTAGGGAGAGGACTGGAGGGCAGGGGAGACAGGGAGGCTGGAGGGGAGGGGCAGGGGAGGCGGAGGCGAGGGAGAGGGAGGCTGGGGGAGAGCGGAGGCTGGAGGGGAGAGGCGGAGGGGGCAGAGGTGGAGAGAGCGGAGGCTGGAGGGAGAGCAAGGCTGGAGGGAGGAGGGCGGGGGCTGGAGGGGAGAGCGGAGGTGGGAGGGGAGAGGGAGGGGAGAGGAGGAGAGCGATGGAGGGGAGAGGCTGGAGGGGGAGAGCGGAGGCTGGAGGGGAGAGGCTGGAGGGCAGAGGGAGGCTGAGAGGCAGAGGCTGGAGGGGAGCAGAGGAGAGGCTGGAGTGGAGAGCGGAGAGCGAGCTGGAGGGCAGAGGCTGGAGGGGAGTGGAGGGCTGAGGGACGAGGGGGAGAGGCTGGAGGGGAGAGGACTGAGGGAGGCGGAGGCGAGGCAGGGAGAGCTGGAGGGCAGAGACAGGGGACGGAGGGGAGAGGAGGCGGGGAGGCTGGAGGGAGGAGCAGAGGCTGGAGGGCAGAGGACTAGGGGAGGCTGGAAGGAGCGAGGGTACAGGGAGGCTGGAGGGCGAAGGAGGACAGGTGGAGGCTGGACAGGGAGGGGAGCAGGGGAGGCTGGAAGCAGAGGAGAGCAGGGAGGCTGAGGGGCAGAGGAGCAGCGGGAGGGGGGCGGAGGCTGAAGGGGAGAGCGGAGGCTGGAGGGGAGAGCGGTAGGCTGAGGGGAGAGCGGAGGCTGGAGGGGAGAGCTGGAGGGGAGAGCGGAGGCTGGAGGGAGAGCTGCGAGGGGAGGTGGGGTGGAGGGGAGGAGAGGGAGGCGGGAGGGGAGAGGCTGGAGGGGAGAGCAGAGGCTGGAGGGGAGGGAGGCTGGAGGGGAGAGCAGTGAGTGGGAGGAGAGGCTGGAGGGTAGAGGAGGCTGGAGGGCAGAGGCTGGAGGGGAGAGCGGAGGCTGGAGGGGAGAGGGGAGGCAGGAGGGGAGAGGCTGGAGGGGAGAGCGGAGGCTGGAGGGGAGAGCGGAGGCTGGAGGGGAGAGCAGAGGCCAGAGGGGAGAGCAGAGGCTGGAAGGGAGAGCGGAGGCTGGAGGGGAGAGCAAAGGCTGGAGGGGAGAGCGGAGGCGGGGGGGAGAGCGGAGGTGGGAGGGGAGAGCGGAGGTGGGAGGGGAGAGGGAGGTGGGAGGGGAGAGGCTGGAGGGGAGAGCGGAGTCTGGAGGGGAGAGCGGAGGCTGGAGGGGAGAGCGGAGGCTGGAGGGCGAAGGCTGGAGGGGAGAGCGGAGGCTGGAGGGGAGAGCGGAGGCTGGAGGGGAGAGCAGAGGCGGGAGGGAGAGCGGAGGCTGGAGGGGAGAGCGGAGGCTGGAGGGCGGAGGCTGGAGGGAAGAGTGGAGGCTGGAGGGGAGAGCGGAGGCGGGAGGGCGAAGGCTGGAGTGGAGAGCGGAGGCTGGAGGGGAGAGCGGAGGCGGGAGGGGAGAGCGGAGGCGGGAGTGGACAGGCGGGAGGGGAGAGCGGAGGCGGGAGTGGAGAGGCTGGAGGGGAGAGCAGAGGCTGGAAGGGAGAGCGGAGGCTGGAGGGGAGAGGCTAGAGGGGAGAACGGAGGCTGGAGGGTAGAGCGGAGGCTGGAGGGCAGAAGAGAGGGGAGGCTGGAGAGCAGAGGACAGGGGAGGCTGGAGGGCAGATGACAGGGGAGGCTGGACAGCAGAGGGGAGAGCGGAGGCTGGAGGGGAGAGCGGAGGCTGGAGGGGAGAGCGGAGGCGGGAGGGGAGGGCGGAGGCTGAAGGGGAGAGCGGAGGCTGGAGGGGAGAGCGGTGGGTGGAGGGGAGAGCGGAGGCTGGAGGGCGGAGGCTGGAGGGGAGAGCGGAGGCTGGAGGGGAGAGCGGAGGCGGGAGGGGAGAGCGAAGGCAGGAGTGGAGAGGCGGGAGGGGAGAGCGGAGGCGGGAGGGGAGAGGCTGGAGGGGAGAGCAGAGGCTGGAGGGGAGAGCAGAGGCTGGAGGGTAGAGCAGAGGCTGGAGGGCAGAGGAGAAGGGAGGCTGGAGGGCAGAGGACAGGGGAGGCTGGAGAGCAGAGGACAGGGGAGGCTAGAGAGCAGAGGACAGGGGAGGCTGGAGGGCAGATGACAGGGGAGGCTGGAGGGCAGAGGACAGGGGAGGGCGGAGGGCAGAAGGGAGAGCGGATGCTGGAGGGGAGAGCGGAGGCTGGAGGGGAGAGCGAAGGCTGGAGGGGAGAGTGGAGGCTGGAGGGGAGAGCGAAGGCTGGAGGGGAGAGCGGAGGCTGGAGGGGACAGCGGAGGCTGGAGGGCGGAGGCTGGAGGGGAGAGCAGAGGCTGGAGGGGAGAGGCTGGAGAGGAGAGCGGAGGCTGGAGGGGAGAGGCTGGAGGGGAGGGTGGTGGCTGGAGGGGAGAGGCTGGAGGGGAAAGGGGAGGCTGGAGGGCAGAGGCTGGAGGGGAGAGTAGAGGCTGGAGGGTAGAGCGGAGGCTGGAGGGCAGAGGACAGGGGAGGCTGGAGGGCAGAGGACAGGGGAGGCTGGAGGGCAGAGGACAGGGGAGGCTAGAGGGCAGAGGACTGGGGAGGCTGGTGGGCAGAGGACAGGGGAGGCTGGAGGGCAGGGGAGGCTGGAGGGCAGGGGAGGCTGGAGAGCAGGGGAGGCTGGAGGGCAGGGGAGGCTGGAGGGCAAGGGATGCTGGAGAGGCTGGAGGGCAGGGGAGGCTGAAGAGGCTGGAGGGCAGGGGAGGCTGGAGAGGCTGGAGGGCAGGGGAGGCTGGAGAGGCTGGAGGGCAGGGGAGGCTGGAGGGCAGGGGAGGCTGTAGAGACTGGAGGGCAGAGGCGTAGCTGGGTGGGTGCAGACTCACCGCGGCCGGCGTGCGGCTGGTGTAGGAGGAGAGGAGGGGCGGGCAGAGGTGCAGGACAGGAAGTCCCGTCCTCCCTCCTCTCCGGGCGTGCGGCGGGCGGCTGGCAGCACGGGGTCCCCCAGGGGGTGGGGTCAATGGGCCCCTCATGGCTTGGGGCACGGGGCGCTCGGCCCCCCTGCCCCCCGCTAGGTACGGTGGTGGGTGGAGGGGAGAGGCTGGAGGGCGGACGGAACTTCCGAGAGCGGAACGTTCCTCTGCCGCTCCTTGTAGCCGGGGGACCGCGCAGTGGTGACATCAGGACCATGGGTCCAGGCCATCACGGAAGTAGTATTCCGGAAGTGGCCTTCGGCTTTTATTATATATGATTCGACCAAATCTTTTACCAACAGACATGCGAAACCGTGATGGGGGCGTGTTCCATGCCCTCATATACAAATATCTTTTGGGGATGGTGGGAGGAGACAAGGGTGTACAAAATGGAGAAATACCAACAATTCTTGTTCCGTTGGTTTAGATATCTTGATGATATCTTGCTATTGTGGATGGGTCCTAAGGAAGAATGTGAGCTTTTCATATCTGAATTAAAAAGTAACTCTCTTAATATCATGTTAACACCGCAGGTTCTGTCCTGAGGTTGATTTCTTGGATATCAAACTGTACAAGGATTGCTAGTGACCTGTACCTAAAACCAACTTCAACAAATAGCTTACTTCACTAAGAGAGCTTCCATCCGGTCCCACTTCTGAATGGAATTCCAAAGGGCCAATTTCTACATTTGAGAAGGAACTGCAGCAGGATGGAGGACTTCAAGAAACAATCAAGGGATCTTTCTATGAGATTCAGAGACCATGAATTTCCAAAAAGGTAATTGCTAAAACTTCAGAGCTCTTTGCAGAAAGAAAAAAGTTAAATTCTGGCTCCAAATTCCTTCAGGGACATAGGCAACTCGACTATCAGCATTATCATGCAGTTTAACAACCAGTGGGGGGACATTAGGAATATTCTGAGGAGAAATTGGGACATTCTACTGAGTGAACCACTAGTTTACATGATTTATCTCAGAACAATCGATATTAGCAGCTCGCAGAGCGAGGAATTTGAAGGACTGCCTGACCTCTAGCCACTTTTGAAGACCAAGTTTGAGGAACTGAAGGGGCTTCAATTTGGAGGGATCATGTCCTTTGTGGTGGCAGTAACGTATGCCCATTGATGATAACTGGTGACACTGTCTTCTATAAGTCTTTCCTTCAGAACAAAGACCAAGAGGATATTCAAATTGCAAAACTCGCAACTTGGTCTATGCTTTATTCTGCGACTGCCCCAAAAGTGTATATTGGTCAAACTACGCAAGAATTCAGGAGAAGAAATCAGCAAAATGTATCGAATATTGGGACAGCCAACATGGAACTGGAGAAGGAGAAAAGTATCTCATCAGTGGCCAGCCATTTCCTGGATGAACACAACTGTCATACAAGAAATATAAAGATAATGGGACTTGAAAAAATTATGACTAACGTAAGAGGAGCAACAAAACAAAAGAACTCCTAAAATGGGAATCTGCCTGGATTTATAGATTTAATAGTCTTACCTAGTGATGGGCGAATCCTAAATTACTCGGAATAGCTTGACTCTAGCGAGTCCGAGCACAGGACTCACTACTCGTTGCGAGTCTAGCGAGTCCAATGTTAATGAATGGGGAAGCGAGTAATAGCGAGTAGTGTGAGATTTACAAATCGCAGATGTGTCTCGGAAGCTTCAGCCTGAAGCAATCCTAGTTTTGTCATTTATTTGCATTGGACTCGTTTACTTTGCAACTGTAATTGCTGGGAAACTCGCACAGATAAGAGTCCTGTCTGCTCAGTGTGCTGGCTGCCACAGCTCCAGGGTCCTAGAGCCCGCCTGCTGCCTGATGTAGCAGAGCTGAGATTGTTCTCAGTCTGCTCATTCCCTGTGTACAGACATGAATGTCTGTGCACAGAGATGATGTAGCAGAGCTGAGATTGTTCTCAGTCTGCTCATTCCCTGTGCATAGACATCTATATCTATGCACAGGGGATGTAGCAGAGAGGACATCGCGTTTTGGACTGCGTCGGACGGAAGAGGATTTTTTTAATTAAAGATGGAGTCCCTAATGGCTTTTTTTTTTATTTCTAATAAAAAATTTTCTTTGTGTTGTGTTTTTTTTAAAACAATTTAATAGAAATTCATGGCGGTCATGTCTAATATTGGCGTGACCGCCATAAATTTCGGGCTTAGGGCCAGCTGATAATACAAAGCTGGCCCTAACCTCTTTATTACGCAGCGTGCCACCGCTACCAGGGCCGCTGGAAGAGCGGGGTTCAGCGCCAGAGGATGGCGCTTCAATGAGCGCGCCATCTTCTGGGGCGGCTGCAGGCTGCAATTTGCAGCGGGGGGTGCCCAGAAAGCTTGGGCATCCCTGCGCTGCGGATTCCAGCCCCCAGCTGCTTAGCTGTACCTGGCTAGACATAGAAATTGCGCGAAGCCCCACGCATTTTTTTTTAATTATTTCATGAAATTCTGAGATTCTGACTCTGACTCTGAAATTCATGAAATAATAAAAATAAATGCGTGGGGCTCCGCGCAATTTCTATGTCTAGCCAGGTACAGCTAAGCAGCTGGGGGCTGGAATCCGCAGCGCAGGGATGCCCAAGCTTTCTGGGCACCCCACGCTGCAAATTGCAGCCCGCAGCCGCCCCAGAAGATGGCGCGTTCATTGAAGCGCCATCCTCTGGCGCTGAACCCCGCTCTTCCAGCGGCCCTGGTGGCGGTAGCACGCTGGGTAATAAAGGGGTTAATACCAGCTTTGTTATACAAGCTGGTATTAAGCCCGAGATTCTTAATGTCAGGCCACGTTTGACCCAGCCACTAAGAATCTCCAATAAAGGGTTAAAAAAACACAACACAGAGAAAATTTTTTATTTGAAATAAAAAAAAAAGCCATTAGGGACTCCATCTTTAATTAAAAAAATCCTCTTCCGTCCGACGTAGTCCAAAACGCAATGTCCTCTCTGCTACATCCCCTGTGCATAGATATAGATGTCTATGCACAGGGAATTAGCAGACTGAGAACAATCTCAGCACTGCTACATCATGTCTGTGAGCAGGCGGGCTCTAGGACCCTGGAGCTGCACAGAGCAGACAGCTGGACTCGGCTCGCAAAGAAACAGCAGTTACTTTGCGAGTTTCCCTGCTATCACTGGCACAGTAGCGAGTTTCCCTGCTATCACTGGCACAGTAGCCGAGTCTAATGCAAACAATGGCAATCCTAGTTTTGTCAGCGTTTCTGACAAAACTAGGATTGATATTGATTTGCATTGGACTCGTGCGAGTAATCACTGGGAAACTCGCAGAGTACCGAGTCCTGCGAGTCCCTTACTACTCGCCGAGTAACGAGTCCTCGCGAGTAGATTCGCCCATCCCTAGTCTTACCCCCAACAGGATTAATAAAGAACTTCTTTACACAGTTTTCCATAAGTAGTTGAATAGCTACCTTTGATATAGACCAGCATTTGGTCCTGTTTCATGCATTTAACTATATCTCATTTCCCTATATCTGTTTCCATCCCTCAGAGGGGGACGTCCCACATTTTACATAGATCACCCTCTGTATATGTGTATATATATAGGAAGTATGAACTCATAAACCCGGTCAATGAACTAGTACTATATCATCTTTTTAATACCTGGGTGATACAACCCTGTTTTTCTGATACTAAACAATGTGGGTTTGCTCCTTGAACTTTTTAGACTGCTTTACACGATTATTGTGCAGTGCCTTCTAATATACCAAATCGCCTGGTTGCTATTAAAACGGTCCTTGTTTTTGGTGATTTTATTGAGCTTTTTCTGCTCTTTTTACTATTTCACTGAGCTCTTCTTGCTCTCACCACTCTACTAAACAGGTATATCATCATTTTGTAACTCCACCATTGCTTTAGTGATATAGAGCAGATCTAATATATTTATGTCGCCATCTTTCCAGCTCCGCACATGTGCATTCAGAGCTGCTGCAATACTAATTATGTCGCTGCTTTGGCGACCACCATCTTTTTGGCTTTGTGCATGCATACTTCACACGCTAGACCGTAGAGTACTGGGAAATCTGATGCAGGTGTAATTTGATATGACTCACATCCATGTGTATGATTATGGTAGATCCCATGTTCTTATAGGGATCCCATGTTTTTATAGGGATCTTTTCTCCTACATTTATTGGGTGTTTTAGGGAAAATGACGCCACTCATGGTTTACGGCTATTGGTAGCCGCTGCTGGTGCAGAACCTCTGGGGACGATGTACGGGCAGCTGGGATGGGGTGGCTCTCCACAGGTGAAGCTGGTCCCCAGGGCAGCGGATGGAGTAATGTCATTGGGGTCCCTGCTGCTGCTTAAGCTGAGCTGCGGCATTCTCTCTTTCTCCTGCATGGTGCCGGTACGGCAGGCAGCTCGAGTTCTTCTCTGGCCCCACTTCTCTGGCGGCTACTCCTGGGCTCTTCACGCTGCTTTGCCTGCGAGACTTGGAATCCCCCACCCTCCAGTATTGGCTGCCGCAACGTCAGGCCCTGCACAGCCTCTTACTCCAGTGTCTGGTTCTTGGCACTCTCTACAATGGGGTGAACTCGACACCGCTCCACTCCCCAGGCTCTCCTCGACTTCCTCAGACCCTTGCCTACAGGCCCCTCAAGCTAGGCTTTAGCTTTCCTGGGAAGAGCTTAGCACTGCTCCAGTCTACAAGATGTCTTCCTCAGTCCTCCTAGGACTGAACTCACTAATTCTGCCCCAGACCAGAATTTATAGGTGAGCTGCCCTGAACCCAGGTTTTAGAGCTCCTCCTTCAGGCCTGGAGGCAGAAAGGTGTTCTGTGCTTTGGTTTTCCTGGTGTGGATACCCTCTGTTGCTCTCAAGTATGACACTACCCCCCAATGGAGGCAATGACATTGTGGCATCTGGACTCTGGGGTGCCACACAACCAATATCTCTTTCTTTTAGAGAGGGGTTCATTAAGGGGCAAAAAGTCCTCCATTTATCCTGCAAGTGTATATATGACTTACAACAACCCCTATTTGGGACAGATAAGATTTATTTATTTATCAATACACATGAATGTATTTTTGTTTGCTTCTGGGACACCAGAAAACCTATGGGTTTAGGCTGGTCACCTGTGCCTCTCACAGGTGAATGGTGAACAATGATTATATAGTGAGTCATTTTCTCAATAAATGTGGCAAACAGCACAGAGGCTTCACTCCACTGATGAAGCCATCAGACTAGGCAGCGATACACTTGGGACTGCCTCACCCCCTCATGATTCTACCTCCTCTTGGCTATGCGGTTAAATCCAGCACCCAGCTGGTACTGTTTCTTGGGATTATTAGAATAACAATACTGTCATATTAAGTGTGATAGGGTTGACTTATAAATATGACCTTTGATCTAGGCAATTTGGGTTGTGTGACTCACACCCAGGTGTATGATTATGTTCCTATAGGGATCTTTCTCAGACTGCTTTCCAACATTTATAGGGTGTATCCTGCTATATAGCATATAGCTATTAGTATAAAAGTTTATAGTTAATAAACATTATCAATATACCGTATATACTCGTGTATAAGCCGACCCGTGTATAAGCCGACCCCCCTACTTTTGCCCCCAAAACCTGGGAAAATCTATTGACTCGTGTATAAGCCAAGGGTGGACCCTAGCACAAGTATACAGCCCCCAGAAGTGTGGTATACACCAGTCCCAGAGGTAGATACAGCAGCCCCAGTGGTAGTATACACGCAGCCCCAGTAGTATATACAGCCCCAGTGGTATATACAGCCCCAGTGGTATATACAGCCCCAGTGGTAGTATAGACGCAGCCCTAGTAGTATATACAGCCCCAGTGGTAGTATATACAGCCCCAGTGGTAGTATACAGGGCCCCAGCAGTATATACAGCCCCAGTGGTTTATACAGCCCCAGTGGTAGTATACAGGGCCCCAGAGGTATATACAGCCCCAGTGGTAGTATATACAGCCCCAGTGGTAGTATATACAGCCCCAGTGGTAGTATACAGGGCCCCAGCAGTATATACAGCCCCAGTGGTAGTATATACAGCCCCAGTGGTAGTATACAGGGCCCCAGAGGTATATAGCAGCCCCAGCGGTAGTATACAGGCAGCCCCAGTAATGCAGGGCCCCCCTAGCGTCTCTCCGGTCACCTGTAAAGGAAACTATACTTATCACAGTGCCGCTGTCCATGCCCGCTCGCACCCGCTCGCAGCTGCCGACCGCGATCCTCCATCTTGCGTCTTCTTCCTGTTTCCTGTGCTCGTCGCAGGGAATGACGTCATTGCCCGCGACAAGCACAGAAACAGGAAGAAGACGCAAGATGGAGGATCGCGGTCGGCAGCTGCGAGCGGGCGCGGACAGCGGGCGCGGACAGCGGCACTGTGATAAGTATAGTTTCCTTTACAGGTGACCGGAGAGATGCTGGGGGGGGCCTGCATTACTGGGGATGCGGGGGCTGCTGTATACCGATGTATACATCGGTATGTACCGATGTATACATCGGTATACAGCACTGACTTGCGTATAAGCCGAGGGGGGTACTTTTCAGCCCAATTTTTGGGCTGAAAAACTCGGCTTATACGCGAGTATATACGGTACTTACTAGGTCCAACGGCGTGCATCCTGCAGTTCCGCTGCCCCGATCACATCTACTTCCAAGGCCGCTCATTAATTTCCGAGGATATTCACTGCACTGCTAAGTACTTGGCAGTATTCGGTGGTGTTTGTGGTTATGTCAAAAGTCACCCAAGTTCATGGCTCACCTATGAACTCGACTGACCTCTGACTATCACTGTCAGTCTTAGCCTGCTTGTTGCTCTGGACAGATGCTTGTCTGCTCAGAGCAATGAAGAAAAGCTGACATTGCTCTGCCTATGGACTACGTCGGAGGGAAGGTTTTTTTGCAATTAAAGATGTAGTCCCTAAATGTGTTTTTTGTATTATTTCTAATACATTTTTTTCTCTGTGTTGTGTTTTTTTAATGTTTGCTAGAAATTCATGGTAGCCATATCTAATTTGGCTTGACAACATGAATTTCAGGCTTAGCCAGCGTGCCACCCTACCAGGGCCACTGGATGAGCCAGGTAAAGTCCCTGGATATTGCACTATGATGAATGCGCCATTTTCAAAAGCGGCTGCAGGCTGTGGTTTTCAGTATGGGGGGGCCCAGGATGCTTCTGCGTGTTGAAAATCCCAGCCCCCATCTGTCTGGTTTTTACCTGGCTGTCGATCAAAATATGGCAGTACACACACATTTTTATTTTATTATTTATTTAAATAATATAAAAAAATATTGAGCTTCCCTGTATCAGCCCGTACCTGTCAAAAACAATGCGAATTGCTGCATAATTTTAAAAATGTTTTTACTTCTTCTATATATGATGGACCCAAAAGCCAATTACAGATGCTTTGACAGAGAATGTCACGGAGGAGGAGGAGGAGAAAGACCGGGTTTTTTTTTTTATATATCCGCACTGACCACACAAGGACAGAAATATTCTTGAAAGCTTTATTGTGCCGACTCGTTTCATGGCAAATCTGCCACTTAATCAGGGCCAAAGAATTAGGCTACTTTCACATTAGCATTCCCCTCCGCAGCGTTTTGTGGAGGGGAGCCGCAATGTAAACATAGTGCCGCAGGTTCCTATCTATAGAATGAGAGCGCATGACCGTGCGCACCCATTCACTCCCATATGTGATATGAGCGCAGGCGGATGCCCGCGCACAAATCACCCAGTCTCGTCCGCACAAGAAATGCAACATTCAAAAGATAGGGACCTGCGGTGCTGCGCTGACATTTCGGCTCCCATCCGCAGAACGCTGCGGAGGGGAATGCTAATGTGAAAGCACCCTTACAGTATCTGTTTACAGCAGTGGTTTTAAACAAGACCTTGATGACATCATGATTACATGATTACGAACAAGCTGACATCACTTCCTGTGGAAACACCCCCTTCAATGTCAAAATGTCATAGGCCAGTCACAATAGCTTTATATCAAAACCTGACCTCTGATGAAACGCATTAAAAGTCTAAACAATCAATCTCTCAATATAAAAAATATGTAAAAAATATGTTAAAACCTATAATCAAAAACCCGCAGATTTTAGGCAAGTCATAACACTGAAAGATTCCCATTAGCACTAAGCTGTCTCTCCACTTGTCAGAAATGGTTGCGTTTAATTCTTAAGGGCTCTAAATACAACCATCAAATTCACATGAACTCAGGTAATCCCATCAACACCTGGCACCTTGAGCCCAGCCGTAAGTGAGCAAGAGAAGTGCTCACTTCACTCTATGGCTGGACTCCGGGTGCCGGGTGATGCTGAGGCGTCTGAATTCATGTGAATTTGATAACCTTTCACACAACACACAGCTGTCTTTCCCTGACTGCTCATGTCTGCCAGCAGACATCCTTGTCTGTTGGCAAAGATGTAGCAGAGCTGAAAAAGCTACGAAGACCTGGATTATGTCAGAGAGAGGTTTTTTTTCTCTAATAAAGATGTAGTCCCTAAACGTGCTTTGTGTTTTATTTCTAATAAAAATCTTTTTCTTTGTGTAGTGTTGCTTTTAACCATTTATTTTTCATTATTAATTGCTAACTTGGCCTGACATCAAGGATCTCAGGGCTTAATACCAGCTGGCAATACAAAGCTGTTGTTAACCCCTTATTACCCAGTGTGCTACACCCCACAAGGGCCACTAAAAGAGCCTGGTAAAGTGCCTGGAAATGGTGCTACGATGAATGCACCGATTTCAGGGGCAGCTGCAGGCTGCAGTTTTGAGCCCCCAGCTGCCTGGTTTTACCTAGCTGTTGATCAAAATATGGTAGGAGCACACGCATTTTTAAAAAAAATTATTTATTTGAATAATTTTAATAAATAATGTGCTTCCCTGTATTTTGATCTTCATCTGTGCTGAGAATCAAAAATACCGCGGAGCGATACGTCATTTTTTTAAAATTATTTATTTTTACACTACTATATGTGTGATGCACCCAACAACCAATCACACATGCTGTCACAGAGAATGGGGGTTTGTGATTGGCTGCTGAAGTAAGCTGAAACCAGCCTATACACTCTACCATGCTAGAATGTATGGGCTGATTGCAGATTACTCGAACTGCCAATCACAGACGCCCATTCTGTGTGACAGCATCTGTGATATATTTTCCCAGGGAAACCCGTGTTTGGGATATGTGCATGAACACTGGGTGTTCGGTATAGACCCCGAATTTTACAGTTCGGGTTCGCCCTTCACTAGTGATAACCTCTGAGCCACCGATCTACGTGTAGAAAGAACAAGGCTCTGTATATATGTCTGTTTAACCTTTATTAAATAAAGCAAATTAATAAAATTAGAATCCTGTGTACTCTTGTTTCAAATGGAATCAGGTACATGGAATCCAACTGATTTTCACTTTTTTTTAGAGTGGAAGAAAAGTTCTACATGCAGAAATATTTTTTTTTCCATTCTAAAGATGTACAGCAAACACTAACCAGACAAACCATATATATGTAAATGGACTTCTATTTAAAACAATAATGTACAGGATACTAATTATGTTTATTTGTTGCATTTAATTAAAAAAACAAGCACGAAATATAAAGGGATATATGAACAAAGCCACTGAAAATAGTTTTCTCTCCCTCCTACCTATTTAACCCTTCTCGTACTATGCCATACATAAATGTTACAAGCAGTAAGTATATCTTTTAAGTAATGATTTTATTATCCCACTGATATACATATGAGATGTGTCTGAAGGATGTGAGCAAGTTCTCTGTACAATCAATAGTAGATAGTTTACTCCCTATCCTCTTCCCCTTGTAATCCCATCCACACGTCTTCTGTCGAGAAAGAATGATGCACTGACTCTATTTTAACTGGTTTATTTACACTACCTTGATGAGATGAGGTTGAGAATTCAGAGATATGATGAGATTATGAGGGTTGTAGAATAAAGGTTAGAAGATAGAGGTTAAAAAGGGATGCAGCTTCCAGTCCTTATGTTCACATTAACAAAATGGCACTGACACTAGAAGGAAGAAGAGAGGGAAGATGGGAACAAGATAGGAGGAGCTACAGAGAGAGAGGCATTATGGGTAAAACAATACAATTCTGTAGAAATACATATATTGACCAATTGTAACAGTAGCCAGTAGGTGGCAGCAAAGTAGAACAAACACAGTTACTATACTATCTCGATAGAATAATATAAGTCCCTTTCTATTGAGGTCTGTTGCGCAGCACAGATGTAATGCCACAGAAGATGTGTTGTCACATCACCCATTGACTGTTCAACGTTGCTACGACGGAACAGTCATTTATTATGGTCAAAAAAAGACATAGGATAACTAAAATATTGGTTATCTACTCAAGTAGATTCTGACGTCAATAGTAACTGCAGTGTCTAAAAGCATTAAAGAGATACTCTTTGAATGCTACAATATTATTAATATACAGTGGAACCTTGGTTAACAAGTAACCTGGTCTAAGAGGATTTTGCAAGATAAGCTAATATTTTTAATCAGTTGCAACTTAGTAAATGAGCAGAATTTTGCAACATGAGCATGATGTGAGCCCTCTCAACCCCTCTACCGTACTGTACCTCCCTCCCTGTGCAGATACATTACAGTACTAATAATGTATATAGCGTCTCGCGCATACGTTTTTGCCATCATTTGTGGTCTTTTCCTCACTTTCAGTTTCCGGCTTTTACGTGTTCACCGCACTCTGAACATGGAGCCCTCCGTTCTTGATACAGTACATGTGGGACACTGCTACTAAACCAACTTTAGGTACTGTAACTGATTAACTTCCTGCACATACAGTGTGTATACTGTATATACCATATAACCCAAAAATAATTGCAGAACTGTAATAATTATTTAGTGTATGAATACCGTAAATATATTTGGGTTGTGGAACGAATCATCTGCATTTCAAATATTTCTTATGGGAAAATTTTCTTTGATAGACAGGTGATTTGGATTACAAGCACATACCAGGAATGAATTATGCTCGTAATGCAATGTTTTACTGTATTAGTAATGTAAGATTCACAAACTTAAAATGATGAAATTCAGCCACTGGATAAAAGTAAACCCCATCTTGCCACCTCCGCTTCTAAATCTTAAAATACGGAGTTAAAATGGACAGAAGTTAAAGCAACCAAAACAAGCAAAACCTGCGCTGCAGATCCTAACTTAATCTGTTCTACCTCTGGCTTGGAAATTCTCTATCCCCTTTTCCTGCCCTGGCAGGGCACCAAATATTTATACAAGGATTTATTAATGGGAACCTGTCTGCATCAATATGCTGCTCCCTCTCATTTGTGAGAACACAGATACTGTAACTACAGCTAAGCACTTATTAAAGAGGGGAAATATGGATTCTTACATAAGAGTATGCAGCCTATTGATTGACAAATGTAATGTTATTAGCATATCCAAAACCAGAAAACCTCATATAAGCACATATCGCTTCAGACAAGATATCTTATATATAATTGTCTAAGGCGTCTGTCGGTCACAGAAATCACACGTCAGACAGAGACCGCTCATGAGCGCAGACTATGCTAATTGTCACGCGAATTCAAATTTGCAGCCTGGCAACAGTGGCGTGTTAGCGCCACCGTTGCCGGGATACACAGGGAACCCGCCACCCCCACCTCGGCTCTCCCCCCACAACCCCACCTCAGCATATACCATAGTACTGCTATACATGTGCTGTAATGTACCGTCATATACTATAGCGCTGCTATACATGTACTGTAATGTACCGCCATATACCATAGTGCTGCTATACATGTACCTTAATGTACCGCCACATACTATAGTGCTGCTGTACATGTACTGTAATGTACTGCCATATACTATAGTGCTGCTATACATGTGCTGTAATGTACCACCATATACCATAGCGCTGCTATATATATATATATATGTAGTTCACTCACGTTGACTTAACAAGTTCTCTCAGTCACAGTATGTCAACTACATACATATTCTAGAATACCTGATGCGCTAGAATCGGGCCACCATCTAGTTTTTCCCATTACTGAACAGTAAGAAGATAAATAAGATTTACATATCATGTAAAATCATGAATATGTGTAAAGACTAAAGACTATACAGTATAAAATGTTTGTTTTCAAGCATTACTTCTATATTTTACAGCTAAACACATGGTATCACTGTAATTTAAGATATAAACCAATTTATAATCATATGTGGGAAGTTGTTTGTGATAATTGTTTAGATTTACTCAACTTTACGCATGGGAACAAGAAGCACATGTTCTCTAACCTCACATCTGATAATCTACAGCATAATTTTTTCCAGTATTCCAGTACAATAAAAGTTGACTTTTGCACAACAGTAACATAAATCTTCTTAAAATAAACTGCAAAATTCTTCACTTTTTTGGTATTTATAGATAGTGCAACTTATTCGACCAACAGTAACCCAGCAATGGAATATACAGCGGGTGAAATAAATATAGAACACACCACCAATATGCTAAGTAAAAATATTTCCAAAGGTGCTATTGAACTGAATTTCTCACAAAATGTCAGTAACATCTCATCCAATCCACAAAGGCAGGGAAATCAAACAATTGATGTCCATAATTTAAGTTCTGTGCAAAATGACACAGGGAAAGGTATTGAACATATTAATAAAGAAAGGTGCAAAAAGTAATGGAAAGTTATGACACCACCTGGAAGTAATAAGTAATTAGAAAGCAATCCCTCAGCTTAATGAAGAATACTAGCCTCTGGTTCAAGTAATGGCTTATAAAAAGGTGTCTCTTTACCACAATGCAATAATAGAGAAGTTCCCATTTGAAATGTTAAGGCATGCAAGCAATGAATATAGGATTATGAACATGCATTACTGCTAAGGAAAAACATGAAACAAATTAGATAATTAGCATATAAAAAAGACCAGTTCTATGTGTTCCCAGTAGCCATGGCGTATTTCTTTACTGAGTCCTTACCTAAGCTAATTGTTTGCCTACTTTAGTGTTTCAGTTTTTTGCCACTTGCCTCATTATTATAGTATATGTTATGTTCAGCATGCACTTTTATAGACTTGCATGTTAGGAAGTGCCATAAGTTTCTTTATTATCATTACCAATGTGCAACATGAGAAACATCTCATGATAGGTAAAACCAGTGAGCTTTCTGAAGACCTTCACAATCTTACTGTTGCAAAACATATGAATGGTATTGGTTATAGAAGAATTTCTAAACTACTTAACGTTCTAGTGATCACTGTTGGGGCCATAATCAAGAAGTGGAAAGAACATCACTTCACAATAAATCAGCCATGACCAGGTGATCTACCTGCCTGGAATCACCAGGAATCATTGTTTCAAAGAAAACAATATTAATGCTTTCTATCTCCAATAATTGTAATAACAGTCATCACACATTGCTGAACAGAAAGCATGTTCAAGCGAATTTAATTTGATTTGGTTAATACTTATTTCATCTACTATATATATATATATATATATATACTATATACACAGTTGTGCTCAAAATACATATAGATTTATATATTTTTTTTCATAGAATATGAATGATAGTAGAAATGTTTTTTTCCACTCATGGTTGGTGGTTGGGTGAAGCAATTTTTTGTCAATGGATATCAGGAAAAAGATAGTTGAACTGTATAATACAGGAAAGTGATACAAAAAGGTATCCAAGGGAGGGATAATGCCAGTCAGCAGTGTTCAAAATTGTGATTAACAAATGGAAAATCAGGGGCTCTATAAAAACCAAACCACAATTAGGTAGACCAACAAAAATTTCTGCCACAACTGCCAGGATGTTTGGAATGCAAAGAAAAACCCACAAATAGCATCAGCTGAAATACAGGACGCACTGAAAATTAGCAGTGTGGCTGTTTCAAGATGCACAATAAGGAGGCACTTGAATAAAAGTGAGCTGCATGATCGAGTCGCCAGAAGACAGCCATTACTGGGCAAATGCCACAAAGTATCTCACCTACAATACGCCAAACAGCACAGAGACAAGCCTCCAAACTTCTGGAACAAGGTAATTGGGAGTAATGAGACCAAAAATCAAACTTTTGGCCACAACCATAAACGTTATATTTGGAGAGATGTTAATAAGGCCTAAGATGAAAGGAACACCATTCCTACTGTAAAGCACAGAGGTGAATCGCTGATGATGTGGAGATGCGTGAGCTACAAAGGTACAGGAAATTTAGTCAAAGTTGAAGGAAAGATGAATGTAGCACGTTATCAGCAAATACTGGAGGCAACTTTGCACTCATCAGCCCGGTAGCTGAGCATGGGATATACTTAGACGTTCCAAAATGACAATGATCCAAAACACAAGGCTAACGTTAGGGTCACATTTACGTTTTGACCCTAGCCTACCGGATTGCGCTTTTAACTTAGTACTTTTCCCAGCACTGCATAGCCGTAATGCTATTCGGTGCTGGGAAAAGTACTAAGTTAAAAGCGCAATCCGGTAGGCTAGGGTCAAAACGTTTATGTGACCCTAGCCTTAGTCGACCTGTCATTGGCTACAGCAGAACAAAGTGAGGTTCTGGAGTGGCCATCTCAGTCTCCTAACCTCAATATCATGGGAGCCACTTTTTGTGTTATCATTCATATTATCAGAAAAAAGGCCAAGCAAAAAACTTGCCGGGGTATGTAAACTTTCGAGCACAACTGATATTACTATTTCTATTTATATATTGGCTTATACAACTATTTGACATTCAGAGTGTATGCTATGCATATATTTAGCTGTAATAATGACACAAATAGGCAGTCTAGTAGCTTCCATATATAGTATGAGCAGGTATTGGAGTTGCACTACATAAGACACGATGGGAGGGGGGCTGACTCTCACTCCTTGCTGGACATCAGATGAACATGTGTAACAGCTCCCTCCTGCTGTGCAGAAACAGTTTGCTTTGGGGAGATGGATGCCCCAAGACCAGTTGACCATTTCCATGAAACATGGCTGAAACAGTCCATTTATTTTTTAAAAGTAATTATAGTCTATTTCTCTATAACTATCTGAATACCCTATATTTTAATTCTATGCCTCTTATTATTGGATCATTTAGACCAATAAAATTTACAAGAATAATTTTAGATACAATTCTCCGTCTTTTCTCAATAATACGCAGATGATGATAATTACACACATATGACGGTATTTAACAATCATCTTTCCCCCACCTCACTCTACCCCTCCACCAGACCTATCCATCAGTATCAATGACTGCTCACTTTCCCCAGTGCAGCATACTTGGTACCTCAGGGTAATGCTCAACTACGTCCTCTCTTTCAAGCACATATCTTAGCCCTTGCCACATCCTGCAAACTCCAACTCAAAAATATTTCCATAGATTTCTTGACAAATAAACTGCAAAAACACTTGTGGTGCACTCATCATCTCCCACCTCAACTATTGCAACCCACTGCTCGCTGTCCTCCCCTCTAGCATTCTTGCATTACTCCAATCTATCCTAAACTGCTGCCCAACTAATCCACCTGTCTCCCCATTATTCCCCCGCCTCTCTTTTCTGCCAAGCATTTTCAATGGCTTCCTGTTGTGCACAGGCTACAGTTCAAAACCTTAACTATGACATGCAAAGCCATCCACAACCTGTCTCCTCCATACATCTTTGTCTTCCGGTACTTACCTACACACAACCTGCAGTCATCTCAAGATCTCCTTCTCTCCTGCCCTCTTATCTATTCTTCCCACAACCACATACAAGACTTCTTCCATGCTTCCCCATACTTTGAAACTCTCTTCCCCAACATATTAGACTCTTGCCCACCGTGCAAATCTTCAAAAGGAACCCACCTTTTCTGACAAGCCTACAACCTATAGTGATCCTCAGTCTACTAAACCACCCCACGACCAGCTTTACCCTCATATATGTATCCTTACCCATCTCTTGTAGACTGTGAGCCCTCATGGGCAGTGTCCCCTCTCTTGTCCCTGTGCTTTTTGCTATTATTATAATGATTTAGATGTAAGAGGGTAACACAGAAATGTAGAATCAATTGTTTATAGTCTCGAACCATAGAAACATGTAGCTATACAGTACATTGGAGCTAAAGACGCAAAACTGTAGGATATTTTTTATTAAATCAACTTACAAAGTGGTTTCGCTGTTATGGATGTAATTAAACAAAACATATGTTGCCCCAAAGGAGTGCTTGCAATGTCACTCATTCCTGCACATATATATAGGGCACAGCACATTTACAGCAGGTGTTGATAGTACTCGACTATTAGTCATTAAATAAACAAAATTGTTCCAAAAGTCAGGACGGTAATAGAAATATATATTAGATGCTTGTAATAATATTTCAATTTTCATGCTGGCTTTTGGTTTGATAATTTAGCATATCAGATCTCTCCATCTGTGTATCTGCAATCTGTATCTGTGTATCAATGTGCATCTGTATCCATGTGTCAGTTTTATCCGATATAGTAACCTTTTATTTTAATTGCGTGTGACCCAACTAGTAATATGTTATACAAAAAATATCTTCAATGAGTCTTATAGCATATCCTCTGAAAATAATGAGAAAAGAAAAAAATATCAGGACGTCTCAGATGAGCACTACAAAATGTATTGCAATATAGAAATGCTGATTTCTTACACAATGTCAAAATAAAAGAAGAAACAGTTGCAATATTAAACTTTTATTGATTCTATAACAAATAAAAAGCTTCATGTAGGATTCATGTGTTTCACAGAATATGTATGCGTTATTTCTGTGCTCTTAACCATAACTAATGTTATAACCAGATCTGCGGGAGAAATTCTGCAGATGTGAAGCAAACACAATAGCTCTGGTTTAAGAATGCTTTCAATTACCAAAACCACAGCATTGGGGAATAAAAGTTTGTTCTATGACAACATATTGTATTTATTGTTCTGTTGCTTGTAGAGAAAGCCTGATGTCTATTTTGTTTATTTATTTGTAATGATTTACATCAATGGGTCCTGAGTACTTTCGACTATGCATGTTAATATGTTTAAAACTAACAATTAAGATGATTTATCATGTCATCATGTCTTGCGATTTCATTATTAACACTAGCTGAAAAGCAAAACAGCAAAGATGTATACAGATCCATATAAAGACCCATGTTGGGTGCATGTACCCTGGATGACTTCATGTGGTATGTTCAGCTATAACGCAAAGAAGAAAGAGGCAGTGAGAGTTTCCTTATCCTCTTAATGGCCATCCATCGCCATTTTCATTGAATGGTGCAGGTTCCATGATTACACTGATGTCTCTTGACTTCACTGCAGTAAAGTTTCTGCTCCTGCAATCTAGAAGGTGTAGGTCAGGTTCCTGGGAAGAAAATATAATCTATCTATATAATTACCTTGTGGCATCTGTTATCCACTTCTATCATCAGAGTGTCCAGAAATCTCAGAAATCAATGCACCGGCACAGCCATATTTGTATACTCAAGTGATGGGTGTGTAAATATGTCGCCCGCTATCAGTAGTGGACCCTCACACACTACCGCCAATGGTGCTGCCAACAACTAGACCCGACGCCACCCACAACTGATGACTGAGACCACAAAATGCACAACTACCGCTCAGACCGCTGCCAACACCAATAAGCTCCGAGTGGCCTGACAGGATCTGTGGTGATGTCACAGTCATGTGATCAGTAACATGCATGGACAGAGCCAGGTGCACGTGACTCATCACATGACAGTTACATCCCTACAGTCTCTATACATACTGCCGTGCTGATGACAAGAGAGTGCAGAGTGTGGCTAGGTGGGCAGAGGGAATGCAGGGGGCAGCAAGAGTTAAGGGGTGCAGAGGGAGTTCAAGGGGCAGCAAGAGTGCAGGGGGCAGAAAGATTGGAGGTGGGAAAAGAGAGTGCAGCAGGGGTAAAGAAAAGAGCAGAGGGGCAGAGAGAAGAGCAGAAGGGAAAGAGAGAATGCAAGGAGGGCAGCGAGAGCACAGGGGGAAGAGAGAGCACATGGGGTGCCAAGAAAGCACACAGGGACCAAACGCACAGAGAGAGGACACGTGGGGCAGAGAGAGAGAGTGCATGAGAGGGCCAAAAAAAGAGCACACGGGGGGCAAAGAGAGCACACAGGAAGGCCAAAGACAGAGAGAGCAGGGGGCAGATAGCGTGCACAGGGGTCCAGAGAGAGCACACTGGAGGAGCAAAATGTGTGCCCAGGAGGAGCACTGAGAGCACACAGGTGGGCAGAGAGAAAGCAACGGGGGCATAGAGTGCACAGAGGGGGGTAGAGAAAGTGCATAGAGGGGGCCAAAAAGAGAGAGTGCATAGAGGGGCAGAGAGAGCACAAAGGGGGCAGAGAGAGCACACAGGGTGGGCAGAGGAAGCAAATGTGCACTTATATGGCTGACATCTGTAGACACTTGAATATACAAAGATGGCAGCGCCGTGACGTATCACACCACTTCCCCCGCAAGATTACAGTAATTACAGGATTACATTGAAGGGGAACTTGGTGGGAGCGAATAAAATGTCTATTTTGCATGCAGTAAAGGATTTGTCTTTGTTTGAGTTTTTTTTCTCTTTGCTGAAAGTATTGCTAATGGCTGATTGTCATACTGGCGGCTGACATTAGCAGTAGGGCTTGATGCCAGCTGCCAAAAAAGTTGACATCAACCCTTTTATTACCCATTCCGCCACTACATGGAAGCTGGAAGGCTAAGGTAACCGCCAGTATTGGCATGTCTCATGGAGGTGCCAATTCTGGGGCAGCTGTCATCTGCAATTTTAACCAAAGGGTGCCCAGTATGCTTAGGCCTCACCACTCTGAGAATTTCAGTCCCCAGCTGCCTGGGTTACATAGGCTGACAAACAAAATACAGAGAAGCCAATGCAATTTTTCTTTTTATTTAAATAAGTAAAAACAGTAGGGCTCCTCTGTATTTTTCATTGCAAGCGAAAGTAACACCAGGCAGCAGGTGCTTTGTTTATCTGTGCTGGCAATAGAAAATACAGTGAAGTCCTATACATTTTTTACCAAAAATTTATAAAGCTTTATTAATAATAATAAAAAAAAACACAGAAACAGAATTTTAAGTAAAAATACATTCTGTAATGTACTGTAGGATTACTAAAGGATCTATTTGCAATTGGGAACACAGAATACACACAAACCAAAGTTTTAAGTTGAACAAGTCTAAATTTATCACTTGTGGCAGATATAATGTGAAATGCAGCAAATGAGAAAGTTCATCAAACAGGTAACACAGAAAGTCTCTGGAAATAGTTCTTAGCAAGATAACAACAAAAAAGTCTGTGGAGATCATTCTCACTAGGAGAGACTGATGGAGAAAAACACAGTCCAATAATAATAAATAGTGATGAGCGAGCATGCTCGCAACTACTCGGTACTCGCACGAGTATCACTGTACTCGGGCTACTCGGCGAGCACCGCGTAATCTCGCCATACTCGTGCTGTGCTCGTGGTCGTCATCTCTGCATGTTGGCGCTCTTTTGAGAGACAGCCCGCGTGCAGGGATTGGCTGGCAGACCACTGCAATGCCACAGCCCTGTTAGTTGTGGCATAGCAGTGATTGGCCGCCCTGCACAGTGTGACCGAGCCTTTATAACTCCCGGCGCGCTGTGCTCGGCACACAGCCATCCAGACAGTCAGTGTAGGGAGAGTGTCTGCTGCTGCTTAGGGACAGATTTGCGGCCCTTACAGGTAGATCTGGAGCAGGGCTGCAAACTGCTTCTGACCACAACAGTCCTTCTCAGGACTAATCTAGGAGGATATAGGCAGGGTGATCCAGATCGGAGTCCAAGCTTTCCAGTGACCAGAACAGTCCTTCTCAGGACTAATCTAGGAGGATATAGGCAGGGTGATACAGATAGGAATCCAAGCTTTTCTGTGACCATTAGAGTCACCACACTCTTGAACTTACTACCTTAATACAGGTTAGGGACTAAAATCCTCTCCTGAAACCATTACAGTCACCAGACAGGTGTATGTACTACCTTAATACAGGTTAGGGAGTAAAATCCTCTCCTGACACCATTACAGTCACCAGACTGGTGTACGTACTACCTTAATACAGGTTAGTGACTAAAATCCTCTACTGACACCATTACAGTCACCAGACTGGTGTACGTACTACCTTAATACAGGTTAGGGACTAAAATCCTCTCCTGACACCATTACAGTCACCATACTGGTGTACGTACTACCTTAATACAGGTTAGGGACTAAAATCCTCTCCTGACACCATTACAGTCACCAGACTGGTGTACGTACTACCTTAATACAGGTTAGGGACTAAAATCCTCTCCTGACACCATTACAGTCACCAGACTGGTGTACGTACTACCTTAATACAGGTTAGGGACTAAAATCCTCTCCTGACACCATTACAGTCACCATACTGGTGTATGTACTACCTTAATACAGGTTAGGGACTAAAATCCTCTCCTGACACCATTACAGTCACCAGACTGGTGTACGTACTACCTTAATACAGGTTAGGGACTAAAATCCTCTCCTGACGCCATTACAGTCACCAGACTGGTGTACGTACTACCTTAATACAGGTTAGGGACTAAAATCCTCTCCTGACGCCATTACAGTCACCAGACTGGTGCACGTCATACCTTGATACAGGTTAGGGAACTAAAATCCTAATCTCTTGTGATCTCAACAGTCACCAGACTGGTGTACGTCATACCTTGATACAGGTTAGGGAACTAAAATCCTAATCTCTTGTGATCTCAACAGTCACCAGACTGGTGTACGTCATACCTTGATACAGGTTAGGGACTAAAATCCTCTCCTGAAACCATTACAGTCACCAGACTGGTGTACTCATACCTTGATACAGGTTAGGGACTAAAATCCTAATCTCTTGTGATCTCAACAGTCACCAGACTGGTGTACGTCATACCTTGACACAGGTTAGGGAACTAAAATCCTCTCCTGAAACCATTACAGTCACCAGACTGGTGTACGTCTTACCTTGATACAGGTTAGGGACTAAAATCCTCTCCTGAAACCATTACAGTCACCAGACTGGTGTACGTCATACCTTGATACAGGTTAGGGAACTAAAATCCTAATCTCTTGTGATCTCAACAGTCACCAGACTGGTGTACGTCATACCTTGATACAGGTTAGGGAACTAAAATCCTAATCTCTTGTGATCTCAACAGTCACCAGACTGGTGTACGTCAGACCTTGATACAGGTTAGGGAACGAAAATACTAATCTCTTGTGATCTCAACAGTCACCAGACTGGTGTACGTCATACCTTGATACAGGTTAGGGACTAAAATCCTCTCCTGAAACCATTACAGTCACCAGACTGGTGTACGTCATACCTTGATACAGGTTAGGGAACTAAAATCCTAATCTCTTGTGATCTCAACAGTCACCAGACTGGTGTACGTCATACCTTGATACAGGTTAGGGAACTAAAATCCTAATCTCTTGTGATCTCAACAGTCACCAGACTGGTGTACGTCATACCTTGATACAGGTTAGGGAACTAAAATCCTAATCTCTTGTGATCTCAACAGTCACCAGACTGGTGTACGTCATACCTTGATACAGGTTAGGGAACTAAAATCCTAATCTCTTGTGATCTCAACAGTCACCAGACTGGTGTACGTCATACCTTCATACAGGTTAGGGACTAAAATCCTCTCCTGAAACCATTACAGTCACCAGATTGGTGTACGTCATACCTTGATACAGGTTAGGGAACTAAAATCCTAATCTCCTGTGACCTCTACAGTCACCAGACAGTTGTCGCTCTATACAGGCAAAATGCGCAAAGGCGTTGGCAAGGGCGTTGGCAAGGAACAAGGAAGTGGACGTGATGGTGGTGCAGGCAGAGGCCGAGGTCGTGTGCAAGCACTAATTTCGCAACAACAAAGGGCCACATCTCCTCGCTCGCACGTCCTGTCCCAAATTCTTGGGGCCCGCAGCAGTACACCACTGTTGAACCAAGACCAGTGTCAACAGGTTGTTACTTGGATAGCGGATAATGCTTCAAGTCAGATGGGCACCTCCACAAACACCCTGTCTTCCACACGGTTAACTGTCAGTAGCCGTGATACTGCACCGCACATTTCCCAACCTGATCCTCCTTCCTACCACCTGGCCGAGTACACGTCCACGGACATTACTGATCCCACACTAGGACAGTCGGAAGAGCTGTTCATGTATCCATTCGCATAATCTGGCCTGTCGCCACCTCCTCTTGAAGTGGGTGATGAAGAGATGGTATGTACAGATGCCCAAATATTTGAGCAGCCACGTTATGACGAACGGAACGTTGTCAAAGTGTCTCAACAAGGGGTGGACGATGATGAGACACAATTGCCAGGAAGTCAGGAGGAGGATCAGGGTGCGGAAGAGGAAGACAACATGGTGGATGATCCAGTAGCTGACCCAACATGGCAGGAGGATATGCAGAGCGAGGACAGCAGTGCACAGGGGGAGGGAGGCGTAGCATCCCAACAGGCAGTACGAAGCAGGGTTGCGTCCGCAGGCAGAAGGCAGGCAACCGTTCCCCGGAACAACAACACGACTCAAGGTGCCTGTGCAAATGTTCGGTCTTCCCGAGTCTGGGAGTTTTTTAAGTTGGCTCCAGAAGACTCTAAAAAGGCCATTTGCCACACCTGACATGCCAGTATCAGCAGGGGTACAAAAACTAGCAGCCTGACCACCACCAGCATGATCAGGCACATGTCAGCCAAGCACCCGACTTTGTGGGAAGTACAACAGAGTCGAGGAGCGGTGCTTGCTGATGTCACTGCTACGTCTTCGCCTGTTGTGCATGCGAGCCAATCCCCTGTCCATGCTGGCCGCGAACAAGCCTCCGGCCCTGCACCTGAAGTTGCCCACGCACAAATTACACCACCATCAAGCACGTCCTTGTCCCAGCGCAGCGTTCAATTATCCATTCAGCAAACATTTGAACGCAGGCGCAAATACGCTGCCAACACCCCACATGCCACAGTCCTGAATGATCACATTTCGCGACTCATAGCGCTAGAAATGTTGCCTTTCCGGCTGGTGGAGACGGACGCATTCCGCGACCTGATTGCGGCTGCTGTCCCACGTTACTCGGTCCCCAGCCGCCACTATTTCTCCAGATGTGCCGTCCCCGCATTGCATAACTACGTGTCCAACAGCATCACACGTGCCCTGAACAATGCTGTTTCAGCCAAAGTCCACCTAACCACAGACACGTGGACAAGTGCTTGTGGGCAAGGCCGCTACATCTCCTTGACGGCACACTGGATTAATATTGTGGAGGCTGGGACCCAGTCTGAGCGAGGGACGGAACACGTCCTTCCCACACCAAGGATAGCAGGCCCTACCTCTGTCAGGGTTTCACCGACACTATACAGCTCCGGAATGTCATGCTCCTCAGCCTCCTCCTCCTGCGCATCCTCATCCACTGTACCCTTCACACCAGTCCCAAGCTGGAAGCACTGCAGCACTGCCTCTGCAAAGCGGCAACAGGCTGTGCTGAAGCTAGTCTGCATAGGTGACAAACCCCACAATGCAGAAGAGGTGTGGACAGCTCTGAAACAGCAGGCAGATCACTGGCTCACACCTCTGAACCTAAAGCCAGGAAAGGTCGTGTGTGACAATGGCCGAAACCTGGTGGCAGCTTTGAGGCGAGGGCAGCTGACGCATGTTCCATGCGTGGCCCATGTGCTCAACCTGGTGGTTCAGAGGTTTGTGAAGTCATACCCAGAGGTGTCTGACCTGCTGGTAAAAGTTCGGCGTCTGTCTGCACATTTTCGCAAGTCACCTGCTGCTTCAGCCGGCCTTGCCGACTTTCAGCGCCGTTTGCGTCTTCCGGCCCACAGACTGGTGTGTGATGTCCCCACGCGTTGGAATTCAACTCTGCACATGTTGGTCAGGATATGTGAGCAGAAGAGGGCAGTTGTGGACTACCTGCATCACCTAAGCCGTCGGGAAATGGGTCAAACTCCACACATAACACCTGAGGAGTGGAGATGGATGTCGGACCTATGCACCGTCCTCCAAAACTTTGAGGACTCCACCAAGATGGTAAGCGGCGATGACGCCATTATTAGCGTCACCATACCACTACTCTGCCTTCTAAAACGGTCTCTGCTGAAAATCAAAGAGGATGCATTGCAGGCCGAGAACGATGACTTGGAGCAAGAAACAGTAGTGGGTGTGGGTGAAAACACACAGCCCAGCCTCATCTCATCACAACGTGTAGTGGAGGACTATGACGAGGAGGAGGAGGATGAAGACATGGAGCAACTCTCTGGCCAAATTGAGGATATGACATGCACACCAGTCATACCCTCGATTCAGCGTGGCTGGCCAGAGGACAGGGGAGATGAGGAGGAGGAGGAGGAGGACAGCATGTTCAGTCATCGTGTTGGTCTGGATACTGAAGTGATGGCTGTTAAGAGTCTGGCGCACATGGCTGACTTTATGGTAAGCTGCCTGTCTCGTGACCCTCGCGTTCAGAACATCTTGGCCGACAATCAGTACTGGTTGGCAACACTGTTAGACCCATGCTACAAGGAGAACTTTATGTCTCTCATTCCTGAGGCGGACAGGTCAGCCAAAATGCAGCAGTTCCACAGGGCCATAGTCACGGAAGTAGTGAAATCTTTCCCCTCACAAAACGCTAGCGGCATAGGTCAGGATTCGGTGGACAACCAAGGCGTACGGCCGAGAGGGGCACAAGTCCAATCCGCCAGAGGTAGGGGAACTGTCTTTACGATGTGGGACAGTTTTCTCAGCCCCTCACGTACCACAGCCCCTGAGGTGCGGGGTAGTGCCACCAGAAATGCTAAGTTTGGGCAGATGCTGAAGGAGTACCTTGCAGATCAAACAACTGTACTGCGAGATTCCTCTATGCCTTTCAATTATTGGGTCTCCAAGCTGGACACATGGCATGAATTGGCTCTCTACGCCTTGGAAGTCCTGGCCTGCCCTGCCGCTAGCGTTTTATCACAGCGTGTTTTCAATGCTGCAGGTGGAATCATCACTGATAAACGCACCCGCCTGTCAACTGAAAATGCAGACAGGCTGACTCTGATCAAGATGAACAAGGGTTGGATTGGGCCAGACTTCACCACACCACCAGCAAATGACAACTGAATTAAAATTTTGTTATGTGAATTTGCCATGTACCTCCACTCACCCATGGGTACACACTTCAGGACTTAGGCTAATCGCTGGACTGCTCCTCCTTCTCCTCATGTGACACCATGATGACCGTTACAATAGTTAGGCTGTTGTTTGAGGTATACTCGCAGTGGTAAATTTTTTCGCCAATTCTTTTAGAATGGGCATTACAACGACAGGAGACCCGCTCCTTTTCAATGGGAAAAATGTTTTGAGGCCCTCCTGCATGTCTCTATCCAGGGACAATGTGGAGCCTCCCAATTTTTGGCTGCCCTGACCAAAGGGCTATACTACAATACACCCACTTGAGGGTTACAGGCCCTACTACATGTCTGTATGCATGGGTCATTGTTGAACCTTCCAATTTTTGGCTGCCCTGGCCAAAGGCCTAGGCTAAAATACACCCACTTGAGGGTTACAGGCCCTACTACATGTCTGTATGCATGGGTCATTGTTGAACCTTCCAATTTTTGGCTGCCCTGGCCAAAGGCCTAGGCTAAAATACACCCACTTGAGGGTTACAGGCCCTACTACATGTCTGTATGCATGGGTCATTGTTGAACCTTCCAATTTTTGGCTGCCCTGGCCAAAGGCCTAGGCTAAAATACACGCACTTGAGGGTTACAGGCCCTACTACATGTCTGTATGCATGGGTCATTGTTGAACCTTCCAATTTTTGGCTGCCCTGGCCAAAGGCCTAGGCTAAAATACACCCACTTGAGGGTTACAGGCCCTACTACATGTCTGTATGCATGGGTCATTGTTGAACCTTCCAATTTTTGGCTGCCCTGGCCAAAGGGCTATACTACAATACACCCAGTTCTTGTTTACAGGCCCTCCTGCACGTGTCTATCCAGGGACAATGAGGAGCCTCACACTTTTTGGCTGCCCTGGCCAAAGGCCTAGGCTAAAATACACCCACTTGAGGGTAACAGGTCCTACTACATGCCTGTATGCATGGGTCATTGTTGAACCTTCCAATTTTTGGCTGCCCTGACCAAAGGGCTATACTACAATACACCCAGTTCTTGTTTACAGGCCCTCCTGCACGTGTCTATCCAGGGACAATGAGGAGCTCCCACTTTTTGGCTGCCCTGGCCAAAGGCCTAGGCTAAAATACACCCACTTGAGGGTTACAGGCCCTACTACATGTCTGTATGCATGGGTCATTGTTGAACCTTCCAATTTTTGGCTGCCCTGGCCAAAGGGCTATACTACAATACACCCAGTTCTTGTTTACAGGCCCTCCTGCACGTGTCTATCCAGGGACAATGAGGAGCCTCCCACTTTTTGGCTGTCCTGGCCAAAGGCCTAGGCTAAAATACACCCACTTGAGGGTTACAGGCCCTACTACATGTCTGTATGCATGGGTCATTGTTGAACCTTCCAATGTTTGGCTGCCCTGGCCAAAAGCCTAGGCTAAAATACACCCACTTGAGGGTTACAGGCCCTACTACATGTCTGTATGCATGGGTCATTGTTGAACCTTCCAATTTTTGGCTGCCCTGGCCAAAGGGCTATACTACAATACACCCAGTTCTTGTTTACAGGCCCTCCTGCACGTGTCTATCCAGGGACAATGAGGAGCCTCCCACTTTTTGGCTGTCCTGGCTAAAGGCTAGGCTAAAATAAACCCATTGAGGTTACAGGCCTATACATGTCTGTATGCATGGGTCATTGTTGAACCTTCCAATTTTTGGCTGCCTGGCCAAAGGGCTATACTACAATACACCCAGTTCTTGTTTACAGGCCCTCCTGCACGTGTTTATCCAGGGACAATGAGGAGCCTCCCACTTTTTGGCTGTCCTGGCCAAAGGCCTAGGCTAAAATACACCCACTTAGGGTTACAGGCCCTACTACATGTCTGTATGCATGGGTCATTGTTGAACCTTCCAATTTTTGGCTGCCCTGGCCAAAGCCTAGGCTAAAATACACCCACTTGAGGGTTACAGGCCCTACTACATGTCTGTATGCATGGGTCATTGTTGAACCTTCCAATTTTTGGCTGCCCTGGCCAAAGGGCTATACTACAATACACCCAGTTCTTGTTTACAGGCCTCCTGCACGTGTCTATCCAGGGACAATGAGGAGCCTCCCACTTTTTGGCTGCCTGGCCAAAGGCCTAGCTTAAATACACCCACTTGAGGGTACAGGTCCTACTACATGTCTGTATGCATGGGTCATTGTTGAACCTTCCAATTTTTGGCTGCCCTGCCAAAGGGCTATACTACAATACACCCAGTTCTTGTTACAGGCCCTCCTCACTGTCTATCGGGACAATGAGGACCTCCACTTTTTGGCTGCCCTGGCCAAAGGCCTAGGCTAAAATACACCACTTGAGGGTTACAGGCCCTACTACTGTCTGTATGCATGGGTCATGTTGAACCTCCAATTTTTGGCTGCCTGGCCAAAGGGCTATACTACAATACACCCAGTCTTGTTTACAGGCCCTCCTGCACGTGCTATCCAGGGACAATGAGGAGCCTCCACTTTTTGGCTGCCCTGGCCAAAGGCCTAGGCTAAAATACACCCACTTGAGGTTACAGGCCCTACTACAGGTCTTATGCATGGTCATTGTTGAACCTTCCAATTTTTGGCTGCCCTGGCAAAGGCCTAGGCTAAAATAACCCACTTGAGGTTACAGGCCCAACTACATGTCTGTATGCATGGTCATTGTTGAACCTACCAATTTTTGGCTGCCCTCGCCAAAGGGATATACTACAATACACCCAGTTCTTGTTTAAAGGCCTCCTGCACGTGTCTATCCAGGGACAATGAGGAGCCTCCCACTTTTTGGCTGCCCTGGCCAAAGGCCTAGGCTAAAATACACCCACTTGAGGGTAACAGGCCCTACTACATGTCTGTATGCATGGGTATTGTTGAACCTTCCAATTTTTGGCTGCCCTGGCCAAAGGCTATACTACAATACACCCAGTTCTTGTTTACAGGCCTCCTGTACGTGTCTATCCAGGGACAATGAGGAGCCTCCCACTTTTGGCTGCCCTGGCCAAAGGCCTAGGCTAAAATACACCCACTTGAGGGTTACAGGCCCTACTACATGTCTGTATGCATGGGTCATTGTTGAACCTTCCAATTTTTGGCTGCCCTGGCCAAAGGCCTAGCTAAATACACCACTTGAGGGTTACAGGCCCTACTACATGTCTGTATGCAGGGTCATTGTGAACCTCCATTTTTGGCTGCCTGGCCAAAGGCCTAGGCTAAAATACACCCACTTGAGGGTTACAGGCCCTACTACATGTCTGTATGCATGGGTCATTGTTGAACCTTCCAATTTTTGGCTTCCCTGGCCAAAGGAATACTACAATACACCCATTCTTGTTTACAGGCCCTCCTGCATGTGTCTATCCAGGGCAATGAGGACCTCCAATTTTGGACTGCCCTGGCAAAGGAGATACTACAATAGACCCAGTTCCTCAAATGGCACATTATTTAAACAGGGCTCATGTCGTCTCTTCTCAGGGTCATGAGTGCCCACAATGTTTTCACGTAAAATCTTCATGTAATCAAAAAATAACATACACCACTGTATTACTATTGGTAGTGCCTTAACATTTCACCCTAAATATCATTTGGTGTCATTTTGGAAGGTTTTCTGAGACTCCGTAAAATTGGCGTGAAACTCGACAAAATGTCACAGCTGTGACTTTTCAGTGAGAAATGCTTCAGGGGTCTTCCCCATGGTGTTGCCTCATTTCAGCATCTTCTGAGCTTTTGTGACATTTTTAGGGTTTTTCCATGCTGCCGGCATCATTTCATAAAAATACTCGTGTCTCCCAAGGGCTATACTACAAGTACACCCAGTTCTTGTTTACAGGCCCTCCTGCACGTGTCTATCCAGGGACAATGAGGAGCTCCACACTTTTTGGCAGCCTGGCCAAAGCCTAGGCTAAAATACACCCATTGAGGGTTACAGGCCCTACTACAGGTCGTATGCATGGGTCATGTTGAACTATCATTTTTGGCTGCCATGGCCAAAGGCCAAGCTAAAAATACACCACTTGAAGGTTACAGGCCTACTACATGTTTATTGCATGGGTCATTGTGAACTTCCAATTTTTGGCTGCCCTGGCCAAAGGCCTAGGACTAAAATACACCCACTTGTGGGTTACAGGCCCTATACATGTTGTATGCAGGGTCATTGTTGAACGTTCCAATTTTTGGCTGCCCTGGCCAAAGGCCTAGGCTAAAATACACCCACTTGAGGGTTACAGGCCCTACTACATGTCTGTATGCATGGGTTATTGTTGAACCTTCCAATTGTTGGCTGCCCTGGCCAAAGGGCTAAACTACAATACACCCAGTTCTTGTTTACAGGCCCTCCTGCACGTGTCTATCCAGGGACAATGAGGAGCCTCCACTTTTTGGCTGCCCTGGCCAAAGGCCTAGGCTAAAATACAACCCACTTGAGGGTTACAGGCCCTACTACATGTCTGTATGCATGGGTCATTGTTGAACCTTCCAATTTTTGGCTGCCCTGGCCAAAGGGCTATACTACAATACACCCAGTTCTTGTTTACAGGCCTCCTGCACGTGTCTATCCAGGGACAATGAGGAGCCTCCCACTTTTTGGCTGTCCTGGCCAAAGGCCTAGGCTAAAATACACCCACTTGAGGGTTACAGGCCCTACTACAGGTCTGTATGCATGGGTCATTGTTGAACCTTCCAATTTTTGGCTGCCCTGGCCAAAGGCCTAGGCTAAAATACACCCACTTGAGGGTTACAGGCCCTACTACATGTCTGTATGCATGGGTCATTGTTGAACCTTCCAATTTTTGGCTGCCCTGGCCAAAGGGCTACTACAATACACCCATTCTTGATTTACAGGCCCTCTGCACGTTTTCTATCCAGGGACAATGAGGAGCCTCTCCATTTTTGGCTGCCCTGGCCAAAGGCCTAGGCTAAAATACACCCACTTGAGGGTTACAGGCCCTACTACATGTCTGTATGCATGGGTCATTGTTGAACCTTCCAATTTTGGCTGCCCTTTGGGCCAAAGCTGGCTAAAAAATACACCCAGCTTGGGGTTTACAGGCCCTCCTGCATGTCTATGCAGGGACATGAGGACCTCCAATTTTTGGCTGCCCTGGCCAAAGGCTATAAAATAACCACTTGGTTACAGGCCCTACTCACTGTCTGTATGCATGGCATTGTTGAACCTTCCATTTTTGGCTGCCCTGGCAAAGGCCTATAGCTAAAAAACACCCACTTGTGGGTTACAGGCCTACTACAGTCTGTATGCATGGGTCATGTTGACCTTCCAATTTTTGGCTGCCTGGCCAAAGGCTAGCTAAAATACACCCACTTGTTTTCAGGCCCTACTGCACTGTCTATCAGGGTCATTGTTGAACCTTCCAATTTTTGGCTGCCCTGGCTAAAGGCCTAGGCTAAAAACACCCACTTGAGGGTTACAGGTCCCCACTACATGTCTGTATGCATGGGTCATTGTTGAACCTTCCAATTTTTGGCTGCCCTGGCCAAAGGGCTATACTACAATACACCCAGTTCTTGTTTACAGGCCCTCCTGCACGTGTCTATCCAGGGACAATGAGGAGCCTCCCACTTTTTGGCTGCCCTGGCCAAAGGCCTAGGCTAAATATACCCACTTGAGGGTATACAGGCCCTACTACATGTCTGTATGCATGGGTATTGTTGAACCTTCCAATTTTTGGCTGCCCTGGCCAAAGGGCTATACTACAATACACCCAGTTCTTGTTTACAGGACCTCCTGCACGTGTCTATCCAGGGACAATGAGGAGCCTCCCACTTTTTGGCTGCCCTGGCCAAAGGCTAGGCTAAAATAAAACCCACTTGAGGGTTACAGGCCCTACTACATGTCTGTATGCATGGGTCATTGTTGAACCTTCCAATTTTTGGCTGCCCTGGCCAAAGGGCTATACTACAATACACCCAGTTCTTGTTTACAGGCCCTCCTGCACGTGTCTATCCAGGGACAATGAGGAGCCTCCATCTTTTTGGCTGTCCTGGCCAAAGGCCAGGCTAAAATACACCCACTTGAGGGTTACATGCCCTACTACATGTCTGTATGCATGGGTCATTGTTGAACCTTCCAAACTTTTGGCTGCCCTGGCCAAAGGCCTAGGCTAAATACACCCACTTGAGGCTTACAGGCCCACTACATGTCTGTATGCATGGGTCATTGTTGAACCTATCCAATTTTTGGCTGCCTCGCCAAAGGGTATACTACAATACACCCAGTTCTTGTTTAAGGCCCTCCTGCACGTGTCTATCCAGGGACAATGAGGAGCCTCCCACTTTTTGGCTGCCCTGGCAAAGGCCTAGGCTAAAATACACCCACTTGAGGGTTAACAGGTCCTACTACATGTCTGTATGCATGGGTCATTGTTGAACCTTCCAATTTTTGGCTGCCCTGGCCAAAGGGCTATACTACAATACACCAGTTCTTGTTTACAGGCCCTCCTGCACGTGTCTATCCAGGGACAATGAGGAGCCTCCCACTTTTTGGCTGCCCTGGCCAAAGGCCTAGGCTAAAATACACGCACTTGAGGGTTACAGGCCTTCTACATGTCTGTATGCATGGGTCATTGTTGAACCTTCCAATTTTTGGCTGCCCTGGCCAAAGGCCTATACTAAAATACACCCATTCTTGTTTACAGGCCCTCCTGCATGTCTTATCCATGGGACAATGAGGAGTCCTCCCACTTTTTGGCAGCCCTGGCCAAAGGCCTAGGCTAAAATACACCCACTTGAGGGTTACAGGCCCTACTACAGTCTGTATGCATGGTCATTGTTGAACCTTCCAATTTTTGGCTGCCCTGGCCAAAGGCATATACTACAATACACCCAGTTCTTGTTTACAGGCCCTCCTGCATGTGTCTATCCAGGGACAATGAGGAGCCTCCCAATTTTGGACTGCCCTGGCAAAGGAAGATACTACAATAGACCCAGTTCCTCAAAATGGGCACATTATTTCAAGACAGGGCTTCATGTTCGTCTCTTCTCAGGGTCATCGGAGTGCCGCACAATGTTTTCACGTAAAATCTTTCATGTAATCACAAAAAGTAACATACACCAGCTGTATCTCACTATTGGGTATGTGCCCTTAACATTTCCACCCTAAATATTCATTTTGGTGTCATTTTGGAAGGTTTTCTGGAGACTCCGTAAAATTGGCGTGAAACTCGGACAACATTGTTCACAGCTGTGACTTTTCAGTGAGAAATGCTTCCAGGGGTCTTCCCCATGGTGTTGCCATGTCATTTCAGCACTCTTCTGAGACTTTTGTGACATTTTTAGGGTTTTTCCATGCTGCCGGCAGTCATTTCATAAAAATACTCGTGTCTCCCATAGGATAACATTGGGCTCGGTACTCGGGCCGAGTACACGAGTATCTCGGGATGCTCGGCCCGAGCTTCGAGCACCCGAGCATTTTAGTACTCGCTCATCACTAATTATAAACACACAGAGTCCTGAAAAGGGAATTCCCAGAAAAACAGGTCCAATACTTATTGGTGCAGTACAACTTTTAAAGAGTCTCGATGTCCATAGAGCTGTAACTGCACTATAAACAATAGTTCAATTAATGCTAGTAAGGCACACAATGTTTATGTGACACAGGGCTTGTGAAGCTGGTGCAAAGTCAGGAACTAAGCACAGACAGTGGCAAGCAGTGGAGTAGCTGAGACTGAAGAGATTACTGGAGACCAAGGCAGTAGCTGGGAAATCCGGAGCGGATCAGCAGGAGGTGAAGCATACTTTAAAAGTACTGAAGCCTGGAATTAAAACTGAATACTTGAGCACAAGTTGATGGTAGGCAGAGTTTTATAAAGGCAGAGGGAAAGATCACATGAACAGGAATGAAGCAGCGGATGCCTAATTGTAAAGGTGCAAATGCACAGAATGTCAATTGAGATAAAAAAGTCCTAACACCTGACAGCAACAGCAGTGGAATAGAAACAGCGGATAGGGGAGAAACCACATGGGGGAGAGATGACCACCACCCCCAGTACAACAGAGCTTGCCCCCATCGAGATGTCACCACCCTCCTGATGTGATAGCTGACATCTAGTCTATTATATACTTACCTAGTGGCGTCTGTCCTCAATTTCCGAGGCAATGTCCACGAATCCCAGAATTCACTTCAGAACCAAAAGACATGCCATATTAGAACACCCAAGTGATGGGGGTGCTAATATGGCAACGGCTGGTGGTGCCACGGACAACAGAAACCCACCACCCACACTGCCTGGTCCATGCTCCTGTCTGACCAATGCTCACTTGCTCCTTTAAACACTTTATTAATAAAAAAACTAATAGACAGGGTTTTAAGTAAAAGTACGTTTACTTACATTCATTAGGAGAGAGCACGGGTGGGGAGATGGCGGCCGCCTCCAGTGCCACAGAGTCTGCTCCCATTGTTATGTGACTACCCTACTGCTGTGATAGCATCGGCCAACCTCTATTTAATTTATAATTAGAGATGAGCAAACTTTGTTCAAACATGTTCGCCAATTTAAAATCTGGACCGAATTTGGCAATGTTTGTTCGGCTCCTCAAACCCTAACGTTTTGCTGAAAAATCAGAAATTCAGGATTTTTTTGGTAATTGTTAGTGGGGACTCTTCTTTGGGTCTCCTTGCTGTGTGGTGCATTCCTTGAGCAGGGCTCTCCGAGAACAATACTTGCCCATGCTATTTATGTATCACTTCCTTAATACTCATCCTAAAAATGCTGGGCCCAGGCCTCCAGTCTTGCTTCTATTGTGGCCAATATATAATATTTTAGTGTATACAGTGTATACATAGTACTTTGCTGTGGTGTGACCCAAATTTATGAAAAGTAAGGACTCTTGTTAGGGTCTCTCTGCTGTGTGGTGCACTACTTCAGTAGAGCTCTATGAGTGACATTCCTATATCTGTCACTCATCATTCTTTTACTCCTCCTCCACCTTTTGCTTAATATTGAAAAACATCTGCCATTTTTCCCCTGTGACTCTTGCATATGTCAATTCAAACTGTGTTTCACCCACCTCTGAAACTTAAGTGAATATGAGCCACTTCCTATTTTGAACTGATTTTGAAGAGTCACAGACACAGACCGTGTCTCGTACATCCATGCTATAGTATGAAACTATTTGTACTCTCGGTAGGTTATTGTCCCTTTTCTTGGTGTCTGAGCAGTTTGTCAGCTTTTGGACACCTTTGATGGTGTTTCTTATGTGTTTCATATTGGCTGTCATTGATTTTAATGGGGTTCGGAAGGTTCGGCGAACAATTCGGCAAATGCCCCAGCATTCAGCGACCTGAACCAAATTAGAACCCACAGGTTTTATATTTTTGTAAGAGGTAACATAAAAACGTGGACCCCACAGTATTTTTACTCACTTCCTTATGAGAATTGTGATTCCCCACATGTAGTTAAAAAGTTCTGTTTGGACACGGGATGGCTTGGAAGGGAAGAGGTGATATTTGGTTTTTGGAATGTAACTTTGGCTGGAACACATTGCAGAAATCATATTTCATTTGCAGAGCCCCTGAGGAACCAAAAAAGCAGAAATCTCTACAAGTGACCCATTGTGATAACTAGACCCATTAGGCAGAAGGCACACTGTCGTGCATCAAACACGGAGCGTGTGATGCGTGTGTTGGGTATGTGTGGTGCGGATGTGGTGTGTGTGGGTGAGTGTGCCTGGCTGAATGTATGTGAGTGTGCTGCGAGTGTGATGAGAGTGGGCTGCATGAGTGCGTGTGTGCTGCGCGTGACTGTGATGCTGTCCGTGTGAAGCAAACTTCAGGACTGTGGACAGCATTTACTGGCATATTCAAACTGTGCAGCTGTCAAAGCCGCAGAGTATGAATATGCCGGTTTCCCAGTACAGCAATGAATCTTCTTGCACTGCTGTGTCAGCCGTGCAAGATGTTTAGTAAGCACCCAGCTGCTGGCCACCTATTTGCAATTTTGGGGGTTAAACTGCATATGCAGCATCTGTGCGGCATATCAGCATAGATGCTGCATATGCGGTAATTAACCCCAAGAATCAAGGGTTAATGTGTTTTAAATATGTTGGCACCATGTCTCCAGGGAGTGACCACCCTCCCTAGAGATATGCTGCCTTAATTCATTGGTAGTTCAGGGGTTAATCGCTATATTTCTGGCAAGCCGGTAATTGTCGGCTTTGCCAGTTCATTCATATAATCTGGTTCCTGTCAGTGACCGCGCTGGTATGCTATACAATTAGCGTAAGTACATTGCTGGGCAGCTTCCTGAATAAGGAGCTGTCCCAGGTACTTACGCTAATTGCGACCTGTACCCGCCGCTCTCCATGGTGCTGAAAACTTAAGCATCAGCTCCATGGCCAGGGCACATTGAAACTCCAGTGCGCTGGCCATGTATGCTGTATGGGGGCGAGATTTTCTCGCCCCCATAGACTTGCATTGCCCTCACGTGCGTCAGAATTGCATGTAGTCACAGCATGCTGCAACTGCACTCGCTTCTGACTCGCAATGCAAGTTGAGTGCGGGGGACTCGCAGCAGTGTGCTCTGCCTGATAGGGCAACACTGGTCCAAGTGCAATGCGAGTTTCCCTCGCATTGCACTCGCGCGAGTCACTCGCACAGTGTGCCTTCAGCCTCAATGAATTAATCTGAGCATGTGTTGAGCATGGTAACCAGTAGATGCTTCATACAACTTTTAAAATGTGAAAATAAAAATCACATTTTTTTCTTTTTAGAAATGTTGTTTTAGCCCCAAGTTTGAAATTTTGACAATGGATAATAGAAGAAATCGGACAGCATATTTTTTGTTTTGGGGCTGTCGCTGGGCAACATAGACTTTCAACTCCCTCCAAAGATTTTCTATAGGGTTTAGATCTGGAGACTGGCTAGACCACTCCAGGACCTTGAAATTCTTCTTACAAAGTCACTCCTTTGTTGCCCTGGCCAAGCACTTGGGATCATTGTCGTGCTGAAAGACCCAGCCATGCTTTATCTTCAATGCTCTTGTTGATGGCAGAAGGTTTGCACTCAAAATAATTGTAAGACACATGATCACATTCATTATTTCATGTACATGGATCAGTCATCCTGATCCATTGGCAGAGAAACTGCCCCAAAGTATGATGCTGAAACCCCCATGCTTCATAGTAGGTATAATGTTCTTTGGATGCAACTCAGCAGTCTTTCTCCTCCAAACATGACAAGTTGTGTTTCTACCAACCAGTTCTACTTTGGTTTCATCTGACTATATGACATTCTCCCAATACTCTTCTGGATCATCCAAATGCTCTCTAGCAAACGTCAAACAGGCCCGGACATGTAATGACTTAAGCAGGGGGACACTTCTGGTACTGCAGGAGCTGAGTCCCTGGTGGCATAGAGTGTTACTCTGCAGGTCATTTCCTAAGTCCCCTCGTGTGATTCTGGGATTTTCGCTCATCGTTCTTGAGATAATTTTGACCCCCATAGGGTGAGATTTTGTGTGGAGTCCCAGATCGAGGGAGATTATCAGTGGTCTTGTATGTCTTCCATTTTCTAATTATTGTCCCACAGTTGATTTCTTCACACCAAGCTGCTTGCCTACTACAGATTCAATCTTCCTACCCTGGTGAAGGGCTATAATTTTGTTTCTGGTGTCCTTTGACAGCACTGTGGTCTTCACCACTATGGTGAAGACCACAGTGCTGTCAAAGGACACCAGAAACAAAAGTGGAGTTTGGAGTATGACTGTTTGAGGTTGCGGACAGGTGTCTTTTATATTGATAATAAATTCAAAAGGGTGCCAGAACTACAGGTAATGAGTGGAGGACATAGGAGCATCTTAAAGAAGTTTCAGGTCTGTGAGAGCCAGAAATTTTACTTGTTTGTAGGTGACCAAATATTTATTTTCCACCAAAATTTGAAATTCAAGATTTGTTTTCTCATTTTGTCTCTCAAAGTTGAAGTCTACCTGTTCTGCCTTCTTCCTCATGTGGTGCTGTGGATATCCAGCATACAGTTTAACCCTCGTTCACTTCCCAAGGAACAGACTGTAGGATTTCTGGAGTCTATAGTTATTGAAGTTATGAGGTGAACTTGATAGCAGTAAAAACTATAATACAAAGAATAAACAGTCTGAATCAGTACTGGCATATCACAAAAATAGCAGTATGATACAGAAATACAATTACTACCAGTACTGGGGCATTACAAAAACTGCACAGTAACAGTATACCACAGAATGCAGTTGACATGGCTATCTAGGGTAAAGGTCACTGCAACAAGCTCTACTCTATACAAAAAGACATGTAACTGCATATGGTACACGAACATTCTAGGATGCAGGATTACAGATAATGATACCTCACTTCTATTACACTCTGTATAATGGCTGCAGCCTACACCTGCTTACACACATCCCAACATAAATATGTAACTGCATTTTACTCTTACCGTAATCATCTGACAAGAGGATGAATGTTGTGGAAGAAGGCACAGGAGCCAGGATAAGTCTGATCCCTGGTCTCTCGTCTCCTTCATCCAGAGAAGCAGGGAGGTGGTCCCATATAAATTACTCATCTTAAAGGGGACAGACTCTTTTAACTAAAAGAGCTCTGCTACATCATGTGTAACACATCTAAACAATGTTAATGCGTAACTAACGAGCACTACAGTTGTAACTAGTATTATACTGTGAATGTTTATTTGCTGCTCATAAATGGGCAGAACACTCCCTGCTTGGCATTAATGGATGCCAATATTTGGCTTTTTTGGGAAAAATGGCAACACAAGTTTAATAACTGGCCTGGGGAACAGTTTGTTCTCGTCAAGTTTGCACTCTTTGAGTTTGAATTTGTGGACTTTCCCTTATTTGCTTGAGAAGGTTTGGGTGACAAGGTCGAGTCCACTCCTTTGGTACAACTGGATGTCTTTCGTGCATATGACATCGTGAGGTTTGATGTCTGGCCGGTTTTTCTGCCACTTTGTTCTGGTTTGTAGAGTGGAGAGGTACTACTTTCTCCATCTGTCCCAGAAAATGTTGGAAACATTTTGTATTTGCTTCTTTTGTTGCCTGTAGAAATCTCGTTCACTGACTTCTGTTGGTGGCGCACTTGGAATGCAGGTTTTCTGCGTGGATAACATACTAGAGGTGAGAACTGTGGGCTCTCTGGAACCACCAGAAAGTGTTGTTCTGTAAGACTGAGCTACCTGAAGCAGACAAGCGATGGCCCGTACAAGTGACCTCCAAGTTGAGAATCTGCTGAACCGATGAGATTCGAAGTGGTGACTTAACATCACTGTGCATAGAACAGACACTTGAGGACGAAGTTCTTTGTCGGGATCCGGATCCACTGGTTGGACCATATCAGGCCTGATGATGTGGGCCATCGAATGGTACAAGGAGGTGGGGCCTGTGAACCATGTAGTATCCTTAAGATGACTGGGTGCAACGGATCTAGTCATTTGGTCTGCAGGATTGTGGTGAGTAGACACATAGTGCCACTGAATCTTCTTATCCTCAATACCCAATTGCTGATGTAAACATAGAAGCATCGCGTCTCGTTACAGATATATCCTAGTACCACCTTGCTATCAGTGTAGAACTTGGCATCTTTGATTTCCAGATTCAACCCATCTGAGGTAAGTTTGGCCAACTCCACTGTAAGGACAGCAACACAGAGTTCCAATCTGGGAATCGTGTGTTCACTAAGTGGCCCCAGTTTTGTCTGGCTCATAACAAACCCAATATGGCTCTGTTCGTTCACGTCTGTGGTTTTGAGGTACGCTACTGCTGCGATCGCTTTGACTGAAGTGTCACAGAAGACACAAATTCTTTGTGTTTTGCCTTCTGTGGATGGCACGGGAGCATATGGTCATTGCACTTGAAGGACGGTTAAGGCTTCGAGAGACTTCCTTCACTCGGCCCACAGGTCTGCTTTTTCTGCTGGGAGTGGATCGTCCCAATCAGATGTGTCTTGGGTGAAGTCTCTCAGCATCGTTTTGCCTTGGTTAGTTACTGGAGCTACAAAGCCTAAGGGTTTGTACAAGATATTCACAAAAGAAAGAGCTCCTCTGTGCATGAATGGTTTCTCATGTTTCCTGATCTAAAAGGTGAAGGAATCTGTTTTCAAATCCCAAAGCAAACCCAGGCTCCGTTGGCACGGAGCATATGGTCATTGCACTTGAAGGACGGTTAAGGCTTCGAGAGACTTCCTTCACTCGGCCCACAGGTCTGCTTTTTCTGCTGGGAGTGGATCGTGCATGGGAAGGGAGTCGATGCTTAGGTCTGAGTCCTTTAGATCACTGGAATAGTCATGAGAGGGAAAGGCTTCCATTAACTCTTGGCTGTTGGAGGAAATCTTGTGTAACCTAAGATTAGACCGAGCAAGCATTTCTTGAGCCCTCTTTAGGAGACTGACTGCAGCCTCAGTTGTTGCTGTGGGCTTCAGACAGTCGTCTACGTAGAAATCCTTTTCTACGAAGGAGCTGATATTCAACCCATACGTTTCTTCACCCTCTTTGGCGGAATTTTGGAGGCAGTAGATAGTGACTGCTGGGGAAAGACTGTTCCCGAAGATGTGGACCCTGATCCGGTACTCTGTGATGTCCTTATCGGACCTCAAGTAGTTTCTGTGTTCCTCTTTGATGAGAAAACAGTGGAATATCTGTTGTATGTCAGCCATAAATGCAACCGTATCTCTGCGGAAACAGAGTAGCACTTCTAGAATCTAGAAGTCTGTTGTTGAGATCTGGGCCTGACAGTAGGACATTGTTCAATGAGACGTCTTCACATTTGGCGCTTGAGTTGACTACCACTCTTATCTGACCTGGCTTCTTAGGATGGTACACTCTGAAGATGGGTGAGTACCAACACTCCTCTGAGTGTTGAAGTGCAGGTGCAATCTCTTCGTCGTTGTTCTGGAATATCTTCCCCATAAAGGTAAAGAAATTTTCCTTTGTCTCAGGTGACTTCTGAAGCTTGTGTCTGAGGGAGATAAATCGACTGTAGACCATTTCTCTGTTGTTGGGTAGACCTCTTCTCCGGGGTCGGAATGGTAGACGTGCGACCCAACTGTTCGGCTTGTCTTTGTATCTCTCGATCCATGATGTTCAAGAACATCCTGTCTTCTATGGACATTGCTGCCTTGTCTTCCTTTGTCCTGCCGAAAACTGTACATCCTATGTGGTCTTGTTCACCTTCACAGGTATAGTCTTCGTTAGAAGGAGCTGAGAAAGGGCAAGGCAGGGGAGTGCTTCTCAGTAATTCTTTTACCAGCAGACTATTCTGACATGGCTGGAAGAGATGGACGTCCATTTTCTAGCATGGTGGTGAGCATACAGCTGACTGAGTTCGGCTTGTGTACTCTTAATAGACAGACGTCTCCTATAATGACCAATCCAAGGTCAAGCCTATGTGCATATGGAGCGTTCAAGGAAGCTGTTGATATTCTCCCTAGTCTTGTGGACTCTTAGTATAGCTCTTCCCAGGAGTAAAGCTATTGGAGCTTTTGGATCCAAATCAGGTATCAGGTGAGCTATACTCTTCAGATGTGGTTAATGTGCTGCTACTTCCCATAAAGGTATCTCAGACCTGTTGTCGAGAATCAGGTTTCACTCCGGGATGGTAAGTAGTAATAGACAGGTCTGGCCATTTATGGACTCCACTTTGTGTACTGTTGTTTTCCTCCCCGCTGTCTCAACAGTACCTGAACACGTCCTTAAGGAGTAGGGAAAACAGGAACCTCCAATGCTAAAGTTGTCGAAGAAGATGGACTTGACTAGACACCTGTTGCTTTGGTTATCCAGGATTGCATATATCTTGAACGCTTTGTCCCTGCGGCCTCCTGGGTAGACTTGGACTAGGAAGATTTTTGAACAGGATCTTCCTCCCACAAGTCCTCTGTAGATCTCAGTACATTGAGAGGTGACCTCGGTGGTGCCTTCATCAGTGCTTTTGTGCCTGCGACAAAGCTCGTTGGGGTGGTCCAGGATGCAAGGCTGTATTGTGATCCGTGCTGCTGCATTCTGCACATTTCATGCTAGCTTTACAATTCCTGGCAAGGTAAGATGTTGAAGCATTTGAAGCAGATGTTATTTTCATTGAGGAAACCTTTGCGATCCTCTAGAGTCTTCTCCCCGAAGGCTCTGCATTTTAGGAGAGTATGTGGTTTCCTGTGTAGAGGTCACTGTTTGCTGACTTCCTGAGGTTTGTTCTCTTCTGGAGGTGGCTTACTCGCATTGTGAGGAGGACCCAAGGAGACAATGTTAGTTTTGTGGACTGCCAGGTGTCCTACTAGGTTTGACACCGGGGGCAGTGGCGCAGGACAAAGTTTTGACCTAGTCAAAACTAGGGTCAGTTCTAATTTTAGCTTGCTGGTTGACAAGTTCTACGAATACAGAGAAAGGAGGGAATGGCACATTATGAGTTTGCTTATACTTTGAACCATATATGACCCGCTTTTCTTGTAGGTTGTAAGGACGTCAGATTGAACACCCCTGGTGGTGTCTAAGAATGCCAATTCGGGCAAATCTCCTTCCTCCTGGGCAACCTGTAGCTCTATCAACAATTCACTCAATTCTCAATTTATATTAATGTTTCTAAGTCTTTTGGCCTGCTCAACCAACTCGCTCCCAAGCGACTTTACTAGGAAATCTAACTCCTCACTACAAGAAAGGTCTAGACCCTTGATGGCATTCTGGAATGAGGCTTGCCATGACCTATAGTTCTTGGCTTTATCAGTGAACTTTACAAGTCCTTTTGTAATCAGTTCTCAGAAAGCAAAGAACTTTGCAAAGTCCAAGGTGGCTTAGTCAGTGCTCATACGAGCCAGTGTGTTGCTGTCATGTCTGGTGTACAGTGTGTCATCATACCTGTTGGGCATTTCCGGCTTTGGATAGTCTGTAGAGTACTTCTCTGGACAGGAATGTGTCTCTTTAAGGTGGGACGGGAGCTGTACTTTCTTCCCAGTAGAACAGCTGCTGTTCCACACGTCTCCGTGGTGAACGGCTTTCAGCTTGCAGTAGCGAAGTTCAAGTTTGAATCACTGTTGGTTGGCATAGGCTGGTCGACTTAGCGTGTAAGGGCTGTCATCTATTCTGGAATGCTGGCGGACGTACTCTCCGATGCGCTGTGCTGGATCTTGCTGGTCTAGATCTGATCCGAGAATGTTGCTGCGTTTTGCATAACCAGAGTTCTCCACTGCTTCCAAGCACTTACTTTAGCTATTGCACCTGCTGTCTCTTTGTCTATGGCGAGTCTCTCTTGCTCTGCATGTAGCTCTGCTTGTTTCAGCTTTAACTATATCTCTTGTGCAGCGAAGGAGGATCCAACTTTTGCTGCTTTGGCTTCAGCGTGAGCGACAGTGGCAAGCTCTGCTATTGTTGACTTGCTGGAGCCTGCTCGTGACCTTGTTTTGAGTGAGGATGTGCCACTTCAAGACATTGTGGTTAGCTGCAGACTGCTGGGTGCTTTGGAGGGAAACTGAGTGTATGTGTGGAGCCCACTGGGACGGGGTACTCGGTACCGGACCGGGGTAATGCTGGGGGATGTCACGGCGGTCCTGGTCCGGACCGTGTCCCGGGTTCACACAAGTAAATGGGGTGTGTTTACAGGGGATTAGGTTTGTCATGATGCCACCCACGGGTTGTGTTCAGGGTGACCACCGCTGCTGCAGAACCTCCGGGGATGATGTTTTGGCAGCTTAGATGGAATGGCTCTCCGCAGGTAGGGCCTGGTTCCCAGGGCAGTGGTAATTAAAGTCTGTGATGGTGGTTATAGATGTTGCAGGATAGTAGAGGTAGCAGTAGAGATGATGAGAGTGGAGGCAATGGCAGTTTATGAGGGAAAGTGGGGCTTCAGCACAAGGATCACACACACTCACGTTTGTTGTCGTTTTCCAAGTCTTTACTTTGCAGATGGTATAACAAAGTATTGTCCATGGAGTCTGTACCGGGGCCAGGTTGCTCCCACCCTGACCGGGTCCTTGGCTTCCTACTTCTGCGCTTTGTGTGTGGCCCTGCTGCTGCTTTTAGCTGAACTGCTGGCCCTTTCTCCCCTCACAGGGACCAATCTGCTAGGCAACTTGAGTCCTCTG